>SKCR01054008.1:0-96228 GCA_019454045.1 Zanthoxylum bungeanum | reverse complement strand
CAAATTTTGCTTAAGAACACTAAATTCGTTTTATGCAACCAATAGCTCAAGATACCATTGTTGAGTTTCAATCAAGTCCCAAGAATCATCAATCATGCATAAAAAAACGAGTTGAATACAACCAAGGAGTAAGGCGGGAATAACATACTCACATTGATGGATTTGATGCTAGGAAGAACAAGACCCATTTTCCTCCTCCATGAAGCTCGGTTTTTGACTCCTGTGAACTGCTGGACTGCTCGGTTTTGGGCTGTGAAATTCCTCCAAGATTTGGCCATGGGAGACTCCATGGAAGCTCCAAGCTTCAAGCTCCAAAAATGGATTCCAAGCTCATAAATTCGTTTCCCTATCACCTATGTATAACCCAAGGTGTGTGCTAGCACTACTCTTCTTCATTTGCTTCTCAAAATTTCGGTCAAACCAGAAGATTTTGTGAGAAATCGGCTTGAAGCCGTGAGAAGAGGAAGATGAAAAGAGAGGGAAAAGAGAAGTGCGTGAGTGGTGGTGGATGAGAGATGAGAGAGAGAAAATGATTTTAGTTTATATATTTATTTTATTTTCCAAAAAAAACAAAACAAATATATAAATCATTTTCATATATATATATATCAAAAGTCAAAAAAGCAAAAGTTGCTTTTTCAACTTCTACATCAATCACTCAAATCAAGTGACAACATGTCACATCACTCAAAGTGACATTTGATTTGACGCTTGATGTGACTAGCGATTTGACGCTCGAATTAACTTGCGTGCCGCACTCGAATTCGAAATGCGAATGCTCTCGCAAATAATCCCGGGCTCGGGTTCGCTAATTCCAAATTAACGAATTTTCGGTCGCGTCGTAATTAAATGATTACGCCTAGCGAAATCACTATTCACGTCGCTAACGAATTAATTCTAAATTAATTCGTTCGCCCGAATTAAAATCCAATTTCAATTCCGCGTCGAAATCTAATTTCGATTAATATATCGAATATATTAATTTTACCGATTAATTCCAAATTAATCGTTCTCTCTCTTTAACGATATTTTATCCGAGATAAAATATCTCCGTAATTAATCCCAGATTAATTTTCTCTCTCATCGAATTAATCCCAGATTAATTTTCTCTCTCTTCCAATTAATCCCAGATTAATTAAAGTGCGAGTCATACGTCATCGGTGAATCTTCAGGAAGCGACCCATGAGATCTCCGGATATGTTGGCAGTAAATACGGTCCGTCGGACTATCCGAACACGTAAGTATCGCGTACTACGTCTATACCGATTTACAAGACAAGGTTGGCTTCTAGCAAAGCGCCATGCCTACCCAATTCTCCAGAAATATTCTTACAGGAATATATAGATCTGTATCAAGCGTAGTATACCGTAGTATTGTGTATATCGGCCCAGTATCGGATAGTCACGTGCTAGGCCTGGGGCTGGATTTGTGTCTGCCCCGTACGAAGCACATGTCGGATATCTGCGCAACACTCAAGAGCACTAGTACCATATCCTGCGTGACATCATCTCCAATATGACTGAAGTGATACTCCGTCTTGACATCACACCCAATACACTACGACTCTCTGAGAAACCCAGAAGTGGTGTACGCAGAACCGGTTAAAGCCCTGTACCACCAATACCAAAGTCTACCGATTATCGCAAGTATTAGCGATGTAAGTCTCAGGTTAAGACCATACACACCTACCCTGATTTCGGCCTCCCATAGACACATAGTCATAATACCAATGGGATTCGCGGGGTCTATCCAGAGCGAAGCTGTTTCCCGTACCATCGGTGAAACATGACCTCCTATCGCACTTGCATAAGTATCCAACACTTTTATATATGAGAACTATGTCGTTGTGCCCTCACAACGCACACAAGCGCAATACTAGCCTATTCCGCATTATCGATGTCCTGTCTCGATAATACTCCGGCTGGGATATTTAATGATTAATCCTTCGTGGACTGATACTGTCTCATATCATCTCAATCCAGGAACTAATCATATGGACCTCTCTTCATTTATACATCTATGGTGATCTAATCACAAATGATGAGAGTGCAATTTCCTTGTCACATAGTTAATTTGTACAACAACACCGTGATCTGTACAAATAGTGACGGTATGGGTCATATTATCCAACACTATCCCAACGGATTAAACACTGATATAAAGATAATGTTTCTAGTCAAACTAGATTACATTATAACATTTCCTAATTTAAGTGCATACCCAAAAGGTAGTTCCTAAACTTAGGGTTCTACGGTCGAAACAGCGACTTTCATCCTGTTTCTGATTCGCAGATTAATCTCAGCTTGAAGTCAGTATCCTGCTCACAGCAAATTCTGAACATCAATCCATATAATTTATGTACCATATTAAGTTTTCTAAAATCCAATTTTAATACTAGTAATAGACATAATATTGACAAACATTCTTAAAGTCAGAGCCTTGCCCTTTCTTTATTTCCTTCCTGTCTGCCATATCCAAACGGAAGTCACTTTAGGATATGTCATTTATCTTCCCAGAAGATCATAATGATTTTTCCTTTGCCCTTTCAAATATTTCAGACGCCTTTGGCCAAGCCTTGGGTTTCTAGAATATTGAAGTATGGTGCGCCTTGCGCCACTTACCTAATTGCAAAGTTTGACTTTATCTCCTCGAGAATAGTCTTTAACCCTCCAAGAGTTATCTATTGCAATTTTAATACTTCTTAAATCTAACCATAGATTTATGACAAGTATATCGAATTAAGCACTTAAGTTATCATCACATAAATCTTCCAAAGATTATGCTCTACTATTTTTTAATTCTTGGCTTAGGCATAATAGGTTATTCTATCAAATAAAGTAACTTATTATTTATTTCCAGGACCATCCTGAAATTATTCCCAATTTAAAATATAGTCGTTTAAATACATTTTCCTAGGATTATGTTTTAAACACTAATCTTTCATTTATCTGATTCTAATAGTCCAACTATTTAATCAACGATTTGTGGTATATGTATTATATTGATTATTATAGTCCAACTATACAATCAAATATAATTTAAATTAATTAACCTCAATTACATTGATTACTATAATCAATTATAAAATCAATTGTAAATTAATTAATTCAAATAATTGATTACTATAATCCAATTATATAATCAACTATAATACAGTCCAACTGCTTATTAAAACAACAATTTAAATATTAGTCCAACTAACATTTAATTTATATGACGAATAATTGTATGAGCGTGTATGGCAAGTAATTAAACGAATATTGCAAATTCAATTCTTGCCTCCCACTATTTTCGGCGAGCCTCTAACCCTCTGTCGAGTACTCGGGAAACCGTGTTTCCTAGTGGGCTAGGATCCCGTTAAATAACACACAATCTTGACTTTGGCCAACAAATTGTATGATAATAAACTAGGTAGATCTCAAAGATCAATTGGATCTCATCCAATTCCTAGATCCGCTAGGGAGACATCCAAGTCCGAAAGATATATCTTATATATGCAAATACATCCAATGTATTACCTAACCCTTTTCCTCTGAATCAACTAAGCCTTGGCTTTGGCAAAACAAACCTAATGATCCCAGTCAAGCGCGACCCATTGACCATGGAAAGCTTCGTAATCAATGTCGATGGACAATAAGGGGTCTTGATTTTGGCCAACAAACCACAACTTGGACAAGACACCAATATAGAACAAAACTCTTGTGATTCAAACACATCTTCGACGGACAAAAGGCTTGACTTTGGCCAACAACCCAATGCCAGTCTCGGATCTTGAGTAAGAATCACTCAATGGAAGGAAAAACGCATGATATTTGATGAGGGTTTTTCGCGTGCAAATTGGCTACCAATTTATTATCTTTGTTAGGTCTCATCATCATACAAACTTAAACATGCATTCTAAACACATAATAAAGCGCATATGAAAATAAATAATAATGATATGCGGATGGATACTTAACACATTGATCCTAGATCAAATCTCTCCCTTTCTCTCTCAAACTAGCACTTGTATTACTTCTACCCGTTAAACTACACTTCTAAAGAAACCTCATTTACATTAGGGGAATAGGTGAGAAGAGAATACAAAGAGAATAGAGGTGATAAGGCTGGACACGCAGGTCCAATTTAATAAATCGAATTTATTACAATAATTTCCAAAATTGCCCCCACCCTTCTAATATCCATCCGATATACATTATTCATTCATCACAACCATGTATTCACACAAGCATGTTGTCAATCAATCTAATCAAATTATTAATCTGATAATTAGTGATCATCCAATGTTCAAACAACGATTTGATTTTGTGCGAGTCAAACTCGTTTTTGCGAATAAGTACTCAAGTACGAATTCTCGAATTAAATTAAACTACAACATTAAATCCAATTTAATATGTATTTAATACTAATTCACTATTTAATTCCAAATTAAATATTACACTATTAATAATAAACCTTTTACGACTTAAATTCCAAATTTAATCGTTAACGCGTCTCAAAGATCGATTAACGTCCAACGTCAATTCAATTAAAGTCCAATGGGCTTTTAATTGATTTCTTAAGGCGTGGACTTTTGGTCAACTTGGGTCAAACCGAATAACCAAAATCCAATCCGGGATTTACCCCATAAGCCCATAAATCAATCTTGCCCATTAGGCCTAATTAAACTTTAAAGGTTCATTAAGTTGCATTTGGGCTTTATGGAAGCGGTTTTGGGCCCAATTGGATCAAATCCAATTTGCCTAAACCCAACTTTGTACAACAAATCCCAATAAGCCCATTTACAACTTTAAAAGCCGAAATCAAATTTTAAGGCCCAATTAATTAAATTACCAAATTCCAAATTTCCAATTTAATTACCTAAAGTGTATATCATGATTAATCTCCCAAATCAATATTTCCAAAACATCAAATTAGTCCAATTAATCATGCTTTCATCATCATCACATGTCCAACACATTAATGAAAAATCAAACCCATTTACACATGCTTCAAGTCTCGGCCAAGGGAGATAATTTTGTCCGATTTGAATTCATCCAATTAATTACACAATCGACATCGAATTAACTTCCCGAATGATTTCATACACATCCAATGTTCAAAAATCAAAAATACCAAGACATTAAAGGGCATATACCATTCGGCCAAGGTAAGTAATTTGGGGATTTTTGTTCAATTCAAAATTCAATCCAATTAATTTCAAATTAACATCATCCTACATGATTCTAACTCATCCAATGAATCAAAATCAAAAAATCCAAGATTTCCAAAATACTAATTATATTCGGCCAACATGTAATTTTTGGGGAAATTTGATCCAATCACGATTTCTTGAAATTGATCCAATCAATCTTCAATACAACATGTATTAAGCATACTTAATCATCCAATTTCATAAAATCATGCTCAAATTCAAAATACCCAATTTTAAGCCCTAAAAGTTTCATGCTTGAACCTAGGCTCTTGATGCCATTGTTGGTTTTATTCTAGGTCCCAAGATCATCAAACAAGCATGAAGATGTGTGAAATACATATCAAATAAGTTGCGGAATACTTACATTGATCGGTTGAGACGATTTGAAGACAAACAAAACCATTTTTCAGCCCTCCAAGGTGCGCCCACTGCATGCAGTCCACTGCTCAAAAATTTCAGTTTTGAGTCTTCAAGAATCCAAGATTTCGAGCTCCAATCTTCGTCTAATGATTCCCGGCTCGTGGGTGGGTTTCCCTAACACCTTCGTATAAATCTTGGAGTGCTAGCTCTCAAGTATTTTGCAACAAAATCAAGCTTCTTCCTTCTCTTACTGCTCACATTTTTTGGCAGTAAACAGCAGCCCCTTGGGCGTGTTTCATAGAGAGAAAATAGGAGGAGAGATAGATGGAGAGAAAGAGTGAATTAGGTTAAGAGAGAGATATTTTTGCTTTTTAACCTTAGGTGAAACCATTTCACTTTTTACCCTAAACTTGGTAGGTGAGGGTAAATGGTTTTTCAAAAGCAAAACAAGGTAGTTGGGTGGTAGGTACACCAACCACTCATGGGCCCCACATATTTGAATTCAAAATCCAAATATATCTACGAACATTTGCCGCGGCTCGGTTTCATTTAATCCGATTAAACGAACTTCCGTCGTTAAATGATTAAATCTAATTTAATTAATTATCGATGCGACGCAAATATATTACGAACGTCGTTCACGAATTAATTCTAAATTAATTTGTTCGTTCGCATTAAAGTCCAACTTTAATTTCGTAATGAAATCCAATTCATATTAATATAACCGATATATTAATTTTAGCCCATTCGAATAAATTAAATAGAAAAATCAAATTTAGCTATTAAATTTATTTTACCGATTAATTCCAAATTAATCGCGTTCTCTCTCTCTTTAGACGATACTTTATCCCAGATAAAATATCTCCGTAATTAATCCCAGATTAATTTTCTCTCTCATCAAATTAATCCCAGATTAATTAAAGTGCGAGTCATACATCATCGGTGTATCACTGGGAAGCGACCCATGAGATCTCCGGATATGTTGGCAGTAAATACGGTTATCGGACTATCCGAACACGTACGTACCAAGTACTACGTTTTACCGATTCACAAGACAATGTTGGCTTCTAGCAAAACGCCATGCCTACCCAATTCTCCGAAATATCCTTACAGGAATATATTGATCTGTATCAGGCGTAGTATACATCGTATAGTGCATATCGATCTAGTATCGGATGGTCACGTGCTAGGCCTGGGGCTGGAGTCGTGTCTACCCCGTACGAAGCACATGTCGGATGTCTGGTAACTAGTCTCTATAATCAGATATACATGACCTAGTCATAATATCCCGATGGCCGCGCAGCACTTAAGAGCACTAATACCGTATCCTACATGACATCTTCTCCACTATGACTGGAGTGATACTTCCGTCTTGACATCACACCCAATACTCCACGATTCTCAATATACCCAGTATTGGCGTACACAGAACCGGTTAAAGCCCTGGACGACCTCAACCAAAGTATGTTGATTGTCGTAAGTATTAGCGGTGCAAGTCTCAGGTTAAGACCAAATACACCTACCCTGATTTCGGACTCCCATAGACACATAGTCATACTACGAATGGGATTCCGAGGGGGTCTATCCAGAGCGAAGCTGTTTCCCGTACTATCGGTGAAACACAACCTCCTACTACACTTGCATAAGTATCCAATACTTAAATATATGAGAATTATGCCCGTTATGCCCTCACAACGTGCACAAGTACAATACTAGTCTTTCACGCATTACCGATGTCCAATCTCGATAATACTCTGACTAGGGATATTTAATGATTAATCCTTTGTGGACTGATATTGTCTCATATCATTCTCAATCCAGGAACTAATCATAGGGACCTCCTATCATTTATATATCTAAGGTGATCTAATCACAAATGATAAGATAGCAATCTCCTTTGTCACATAGTTAATTTGTACAACAACACCATGATCTGTACAAATAGTGACGCTATGGGTCATAATTGTCCAACAATTGAGAATAGTCATTAATTCTCCAAGAATTATTTATTGCAATTTTAGTACTTCTAAGATTCTAGGAATAGATTCTTTGAAGATCCTTTAATTTCATTATCATAATTTAAGGATCTAATCCTTAGTTCTGATTCAGAAATTAACGAGTCTACTGCGGTAAGTATAATGGATTAAGCACTAAAGTTATCATCACATAATCTTCCAAAGATTATGCTCTACTGTTTGCTTAACTTCGGGCTTAGGCCTAATATATTATTTTATCAAATAAAATAACTTATTATTTTTCCAGGACCATCCTGAAATTATCCCCAATTTTGAAAATTAAAGCATTTAATTACATTTTCCCTATGATTATGAATTAAACGTCAATCTTTCAATTTTATCTTGACTTTAATAGTCCAACTATTTAATCAATGATTAAGGTACTATTAAATATAATGATTATTATAGTCCAACTATTTAATCAACTATAATTAATTAAATCAAATATATTAATTATTATAATCCAATTATATAATCAAATATAAATGAATAGTTTGAATATAGTCCAACTATTTATTAAAACAACAATTTAAATATTAGTCCAACTAACATTTAATTGATATGATGAATGATATTTGTTTGAGCGCATATGGCGAGTAATTGAACAAATATTGCAAATTCAATTCTTGCCTCCCACTATTTTTCGGCGAGCCTCTAACCCTCTATCGAGTACTCGGGAAACCGTGTTTCCTAGTGGGCTAGGATCCCATTAAATATCACACAATCTTGACTTTGACCAACAAATTGTATGATAATTAACTAGGTAGATCTCTAAGATCGATTGGATCCAATCCAATTCCTAGATCCGGTAGGGGAACATCCAAGTCCGAAACATATATCTTATATATGCCAATACATCCAATGTATTACCTAACCTTTTTCCTCTGAATCAACTAAGCCTTGGCTTTGGCACAACAAACTTAGTGATCACAGTCAAGCGCGACCCATTGACCATGGAAAGCTTCGTAATCAATGTCGATGGACAAGAAGTGGTCTTGACTTTGGCCAACAAACCACAACTTGGACAAGACACTAACATGTAACAAAGCCTTCGTGATTCAAACACATCCTCGACAGACAAATGCCTTGACTTTGGCCAACAAACCAATGCCGTCTCGGATCTTGAGTGAGAATCACTCAATGGAAGAAAAAACGCTTAATATTGAGCGAGAGTTTTTCGTGTGCAAATTGGCAACCAATTTATTATTTTTGTTAAGGTCTCATCATCATACACCCTTAAACATGAATTCTAAACACATAATAAAGCGCATATGATAAAGTAATAATGATATGCGGATGGATACTTTACACATTGATCCTAGATCAAATCTCTCCATTTCTCTCTCCCGCTAGCACAAGTATTACTTCTACCCGTTACACTACACTTCTAAAGAAACCTCATTTACATTGAGGGGAATAGGTGAGAAGAGAATACAAAGAATAAGAGGTGATAAGGCTGGACACGCAGGTCCAATTAATAAATCAAATTTATTACAACAATTTCTAAAATTGCCCCACCCATCTAATATCCATCTGATATATATTATTCATGCATCGTAACCATGTATTCACACAAGCATGTTATCAATCAATCTATTCAAATTAATTAATCTGATAATTAGTGATCATCCAATGTTCAAACAACGATTTGATTTTGCTCGAGTCAAACTCGTTTTTGCGAATAAGTACTTAAAGTACGAATTCTCGAATTAAATTAAACTACACAATTAAATCCAATTCAATTTGTATTTAATTCTAATTCACTATTTAATTCCAAATTAAATATTACACTTTATTAATGAACCTTTACGACTTAAATTCCAAATTTAATCGTTACGAGTCTCAAAGCCCGATTAACGTCCAACGTCAATTTAATTAAAGTACAATGGGCTTTTAATTATTTTCTTAAGGCGTGGACTTTTGGTCAACTCGGGTCAAACCGAATAGCCAAAATCCAATCCGGGATTTACCCCATAAGCCTTTAAATCAATTTTGGCCCACTAGGCCCAATTAAACTTTAAAGGTTCATTAAGTCGCATTTGGGCTTTATGGAAGCGGTTTTGGGCCCAATTGGATCCAATCCAATTTGCCTAAACCCAACTTTGTACAACAAAGCCCATTAAGCCCAATAACAACACAACAAGCCCAAATCTAATTTAAGGCCCAATTTAATTAAATACAAAAATTCCAAATTTCACATTTAATTAAACTAAAGTGTATTAACATAATTAATCACCCAATCAATATTCCAAAACACCAAATTAGTACTAATTAATCATGTCATCTACATCAATTAGTGTCCAACACAAATAACAAAAATCAAACCCAAATACATGCTTATAATTCTTGGTTTTGGAAGGGAAATTATGTCTGATTCGGTTTCAATCCAATTAAATCCACAATTGACATTAAATCATATTCCTGATTGATTCCAACTCATCCAACGAATCAAAAATTCAAATTCACCAAGAACACAAAGGGCACAACTCTCGGCCAAGACAAGAATTTGGGGAAATTTTATTCCAAACAACATTTCATTAAATTGATCCAATCAATCTTAAATTAAACATGTTATAAACATACTCATTCATCCAATTTCACAAATCATGCTCAAACACATTTTCCCCCAAATTTTAACCCTATGTCAAATTTCATGCTTTTACTCGCTCTTGATACCATTCTTGGAGTTTCTAGGTCCATAGGATCGAATAAAAAACATCAAATAAGTGTGAATACAAATCGAGAAAGTCACGGAATACTCACATCGATCGGTTGAGCGACGCGGAGGCAACAAAAATGAACTTACTGCCTCACTTCACTGCTCGGCAGTGAGCAGCCCAGCTCACTGGTTTGGCGCCATTTGAGGATCATCTTCGAGCTCCAAGCTTCATCGAATGATTCCTGGCTCATGGGTGAACTTCCCTATCACATTCTCATGTCTCTCGGAGTGCTAGCTCTCTTGATTTTGCCACAAAATCAAGCAGTTGTGCTTCCCTTTTTGCTTCATGAAACTAGGCAATTCACTGCCTTGCCAAGAAGAAAAATGCGTGAGAGAGGAAGAGAATTTGGAGAAGAAAGAGAGATAAAATGTGTTGTCTAATTTTGGTATTTGATTTCTAAAATCAAATACACAAATTTGGTTCCAAAAGTCAGGCAATTAATGCCCACAAATGCCAACCACACAGATCACTCAACTCACATCAACTTCCATCAATCAGTGAATAGTGACTAGCGTCAATCACTCAAAGTGAAAAACATCCATCACTTGATTGACAATGATGTGACGCTAGTTGGGACTAGTGATTTGACGCTTGATTTGACTTGCCGCACTTGAATTCGAAATGCGAATGCGCTTGCAAATAAACTCGGGCTCAGATTCGCTAATTCCAAATTAACGAATTTCCATTGCGTCGTTATTAAATCTAATTTAATTAAATAATCATGCCAAATATAATTACTATTCACGTCACCAATGAATTAATTCTAAATTAATTCGTTTGCCCGAATTAAAATCTAATTTTAATTCCGCGTCGAAATATAATTTCTTTTAATATATCAAATATATTAATTTACCAATTAATTCCAAATTAATCGTTATCTCTCTTTAATGGATATTTTATCCCAGATAAAATATCTCCACAATTAATCCTATATTAATTTTCTCTCTCATCCAATTAATCCCAGATTAATTAAAGTGTGAGTCATACGTCATCGGTGAATCTTTGGGAAGCGACCCATGAGATCCCCGGATGTGTTGGCAGTAAATTCGGTCGTCGGACTATCCGAACACGTAAGTACCAAGTACTACATTATATCGATTTACAAGACAAGGTTGGCTTCTAGCAAAACACCATGCCTACCCAATTCTCCGGAAATATCCTTACAAGAATAATGATCTATATCAAGCATAGTATACCGTAGTATTGCGTATTTCTGTCCAGTATCAGATGATCACATGCAAGGCCTAGGGCTAGTACAGTTTCTGCCCCGTACGATACATATGTCGGATAACTAGCAACTAGTCTCTTTAAAATCGGATAATCATGACCAAGTCATATTATCCCGACGGTTGCAACCTTATAAGAGAACCAGTTCTGTATCCCTGTACGATCATCAACTCCATATGACTGGAGTGATACTTCCATCTTGACATCAAACCAACACACTATGATTCTCGATATACCCAGAATTGGTGTACACAGGAACCAGTTAAAGCCCTAGACGACCTCAACCAAAGTATATTGATTGTCGTATGCATTAGCGGTGCAAGTCTCAGGTTAAGACCAAATACACCTACCCTGATTTCGGACTTCCATAGACACGTAGTCATACTACCAATGGAATTCCGAGAGGGTCTATCTAGAGCGAAGCTGTTTCCCGTACCATCGGTGAAACACAAGCTCCTATTACACTTGCATGAGTATCCTATACCAAAATATACGAGAACTATGCCGTTGTGCCCTCACAACGTGCACAAGTGTAATACTAGTCTTTTACGCATTTATCGATGTCCTATCTCGACAATGCTATGACTAGGGATATTTAATGATTTATCCTTCGTGGACTGATACTGTCTCATATCATTCTCAGTCTAGGAACAAATCATAGGGACCTCTCATCATTTATATATCGAGGTGATCTAATCACAAATGATAAGAGTGCAATCTCCTTTGTCACATAGTTAATTTGTACAACACTGTGATCTGTATAAATAGTGACGCTATGGGTCACAATTGTACAACAGTTCCTCACGTCGCAAAATCCGATCAATGTAAGTATGATTCCGCCATATTTCATTGTAGTATTCACATATGTTTGATGCTTGAATTGATCCTCGGGACCTAATAGAAACCCTACAATAGTATCAGAGCCATTTTGAGCATGAAATGAATTAGGGTAAAAATTGGGCAAAATTGATTTGAGCATGTTTGATTGAAATTGATTGTTTGAGTATGCTTAATTATGATAACATGGTGTTATGCATTGTCAATTTGATGATTTTGAATTGGACAAATTTTCCCCAATTGGTTAGGCTTGGCCGAAACAAGCATATGCCCTAAAGTCATGGTATTTTGTGTTTTTGATCGTTGGATGAGTTGGAAAACATTGGGTAATGTTGATTATGGATTTAATTGGATTGAAACCGAATCGGACATGAAAATCCCCAAAATGCCGAGACAAGAATAGCATGGAAAATGATTGATTTTTGATTAAAATGTGTTGGACATGTTTTGATGATAATGAGCATAATTAATTGTATAAATTTATTTTTTGGAAATGTTAATTTGGGTAATTAATTATGGCTATACACTTAGGTTAATTAAGTTATGAAAGTTGGAATTTGATAATTTAATTAATTGGGCATATTTTGGAAATTGGGCTTGAAAAGTTGTAATTGGGCTTAATGGGCTTGGTTGTACAAAGATTGGTTTAGGCTAAATTGGTTGGATCCAATTGGGCCCAAAACCATTTCCATAAAGTCCAATTATGACTTAATGGACCTTTAACTTTAATTGGGCATAATGGGCCTAAATTGGTTTCTTGGGAAATAAGGGTGATTCCTTAAATGGGCTTTGGTATTTGGGTTTGACCCATTCACCAAAAGTCCATGCCTTAAGAAATTAATTGAAAGCCCATTGGACTTTAAATTAAATTGACATTGGATGTTAATCGGGTTTTGAGACCGTAACGATTAGATTTAGAATCTAAGTCGTAAAGGCACATTAAAAAGTGTAAATATTTAATTTAGAATTAAATAAAGAATTAGTATTAAATACAAATTAAATTGGATTTGATATTGTAGTTTAATATAATTCAAGAATTCGTACTTTGAGTACTTATTCGTAAAACGAGTCGGACTCACGCAAAATCAAATCGTTGTTTGAACATTGGATGGTCATTAAATATTCAGATTAATTAATTGGATTAGATTGATTGATAACATGCTTGTGTGAATACATGGTTGCGATGTATGAATAACATATATCGGATGGATATTAGATAGGTGGGGCAATTTTGGAAATTGTTGTAATAAATTTAGAATTTATTAATTGGACATGCGTGTCCAGCCTATTACCTCCTTACTATTTGTATTTCTCTTCTCACCTATTCCCCTCAATGTAAATGAGGTTTCTTTAGAAGTGTTATGTAATTGGGTAGAAGTAATACTTGTGCTAGCGAGAGAGAGGAAAGGGAGAGATTTGTTCTAGGAACAATGTGTTTAAATATCCATCCGCATATCATTATTATTTATTTACTTACGCGCCTTATTATGTGTTTAGAATGCATGCTTAAGGGTGTATGATGATGTGACCTTAACAAGATAATTAATTGGTTGACAATTACGCGAAAAAATCTCAACATCATATTAAGCGTTTTTCCTTCCATTGAGTGATTCTTACTCAAGATCCAAGACTGGCATTGGTTTGTTGGCCAAAGTCAAGACCTTTGTCTGTCGAGAATGTGTTTGAATCATGAAGGCTTTGTTCCGTATCGGTGTCTTTTCCAAGTTGTATTTTTTGGCCAAAGTCAAGATCATTTCTTGTCCATCAACATTGATTACGAAGCTTTCCAAGGTCAATGGGTTCCGCTTAACTGGGATCACTAAGTTTGTTGTGCCAAAGCCAAGACTTAGTTGATTTAGAGGAAAAAAGGTTAGGCAATATATTGGATATATTGGCATATATAAGATATATGTTTCGGACTTGGATGTCCACCTACTGGATCTAGGAATGGGATGAGATCCAATTGATCTTAGAGATCTACCTAGTTAATTATCATACAATTGTTGGCCAAAGTCAAGATTGTGTGTTATTTAACGGGATCCTAGCCCACTAGGAAACAAGGTTTCTCGAGTACTCCACAGAGGGTTAGAGGCTCACCGAAAAATAGTGGAAGGCAAGTATTAAATTTGCAATATTCGTTTAGTTACTTGCCATACGCGCTCATTTCAAATTTTTCGTCTATAAATTAATATATTAGTTGGACTAATAATTAATCGTTGTTTTGATTAAACAGTTGGACTGTATTCAAACTATTTCAATTAATAGTTGATTTTATAATTGGATTATAGTAATCAATATAATTGAATTTAACCTATTAAATTATAGTTGATTATATAGTTAGACTATATTAATCATTATAATCTATACTACCTAAAATCGTTGATTAAATAGTTGGAGTATTAGAATCAAGATAAATTGAAAGATTAGTGTTTAAAACATAATCCTGGGTGAAAATGTATTTAAACGACTTTAATTTTCAAATTTGGAATAAAACTTCAGGATAGTCCTGAAAATAAAGAAGTTACTTTATTTGAAAAAATAAAATCTTAGGCCTAAGCCCGGAGTTAAGCAAATAGTAGAGCATGATCTTTGGAAGATTCATGTGATGATAACTTTAGTGCTTAATCCAATAAGCTTGCCAAATAGACTCCTTAATTTCTTAATCAGAACTAAGGATTAGATCTTTATAGTATGATATTGAAATTGAAGGATCTTCATAGATCTATCCTTAGATCTTAGAAGTACAAATTGTAATAGTTAACTCTTCGAGAGTTAATGGCTATTCTCAATGAGACAAAGCCAAAAGTTTGCAATAAGGCAAGAAGCGCAAGGCGCATCTTACTTCAACATTCTAGAAGGCCAAGGGTTGGCCAAAGGCTTCTGGGGTGTGAAAATGGGCAAAGGCAAAATTATTATAATCTTCTCGGAAGACAAAGGACATATCCCAAGATGTCAGCCTAAAATGTGGCAAACGGGGTCACGGAAGCGTGACTGCCGTATGGACAAGGCAGACATGAAGTAAGTGAATACGGTGCAAGGCTACGACTTCAAATATGTTTATCACAAACATGTTCGCTTCTAGTATTAAAATTGGATTTTAGATACTGGAAGTGGTACATAAATATGTACTGTTGTGAAAAATCTGCTGATTAGCAGGATACTGAATTCAGTTGAGATTTATCTGCGAATCAAAAACGGGACGAAAATCCTTGTTTTAACCGTAGATACCTAAGTTTAGGAACTACCCTTCAGGTGTGTACTTAAATTAGGAAATTGTTACAATGTAACTAGTTTGACTAAGATATATTATCTCTATATCAGGGTTTAACCCGTTGTAGGTATACCTTTATATTCTAGAACACTAAAGTGATTTATTATATAAAGATGATATTGAGATAAACACATTAGATGTGAAAAACATTATTTATATTTTGAATATAAATAAATCTCAAACATATGTTATGACGAACAAATAGCTGAAACTGAGTAAATCAGTTGAAACTTATTTATGGCATTGTTGTCTAGGACAACTTTAAACAAGACTCGTATATCCACACTTTTGAAGAGTGGATACTAGGACGGATTTGATTCTATTCAAATAATGTCTGCGAATCTAGTTTATTGGGCAAAGTGCCTAAAATACCTTTTACTTGGTAAAAGTATAAGTGCCACCGATCTGTTAGCCCTTGTTCATAGTGACGTAAGTGGGCCCATGTCTAGCTAGGCTAGATGTGGAAATGAATGTTTCGTGACCTTTACGGATGTGGCATCGCGTTATGGTTATGTGTTTCTTTTGAAACATGAATCGGAAACTTTTGATTAATTCAAAGAGTTTCGACACGAAGTAGACAAACAGATCGGCTAAAGTATAAAACCATCAAGGTAAGACCATGATGAAAATACTTAAGCAATAAGTTTCTCAAATACTTGAAAGAGTATAGTATTCTTTCAATGAGGACTCCTCCCGGAACACGTCAATTTGACGGTGTGTCCGAACAGAGAAACTGAATTTTGTTGGACATGATAAGGTTAATCATGAGTCGCTCTGAGATACCATTTCCTTCAACGGATACACATTAAACAGTGCAGAACTTATTTTCAATAAGGTTCCATAAAAATCTGTTAGACAGACTTCATATTAGATATGAATAGGAAAGAAACCGGGTTTTCTCATTCCTGAAGATTTGGTAATGCTGGGCATATGTTTGGATGATACCAAACTAAAACCCAAATCGGATAAGTGCCAAATTGTGGGTTATCCTAGGGAAACCAGAGTATAGTGTTGGGGTTGGTGCTCAGAGCGCCAATCCGGACCGTATTTATGTCTGATTCATGAATACGAGCATCCCCTTATTCCATAATATTACTTATTTATGGTTGCACCTCTTGTTTTTATATACGTATTCGATCGGATTACGATTAGATCGAAACTAAATGTGGTTTAGTGATATGTATATATTAGACAAAGGCCCGATAATATATAATGCAGTACACAGTTAACAAAGTTAGTTTGTAATTGACATTGGGAAGAGTCACTGTTATATATATATTATCAAACATAGTTCCTGGTCAAGATTTGCTAACACGGGTCGGTTAGTCAAATCCGTTGAGACCAGTACATGTCGTATATCGAGACTTGGTCCGATGGTTTATCCCAATGAACCATGAGTCTGGGGAGACTCGTATAGACGTGTAGGTGTTTATAGTGTATAAACACTGAACGGCTCACCGAAGATTCTTAATGGATGGTATACCAACGTCAATAAGAATCTTCTCGGGTTGAGTAGCATAGTGGTCCTTCGACTTGAGACACCATTATGGATGTATGAGACATCCTCCACACTTAGATGACAGTCACGTCACCGATCTATTTAGATTAGACCTCCGACTGTTCATTGGGTGTGGACCGATCCTCAGGATATCCTGTGTGTGTCAAGATAGGATCGTCAGTTCTGTGTACAGAGCATAGGTAGTCAATATATATTTAGCAGTCTGTTAAATCTATGGCCACAGTAAATATCGGAAGTAAGTTCCTAGTGTTATTTAAAGATTGCTAATAGATACGTCGACGAGATAATACCTATAGAGATTTGACGTTTACATTTATATCTCTGGGATTATCTGGATACCTGTGACGGAGGGATTATACGTATGCAATGACCTCAACCTGTATGATTCAGCGAGATTATCCGTGATCGTCATAATCTATGGGTGGATAGATTATGGACACGAAATTGGATTTGTGACGGATATACCTAAATCTAGAGAGTCTCAATAATGAAACATACTCGTAGAGCACTAGAGCAACATTTATGAATAATGATGATTATTTATAAATCGTTTAATCGTTAAACGAAAAATACATGCGAACGGGCCGAACCGTCATTTCCTAATTAATGTGTATTTGTATTTAATATATGATATTATTAAATACACATTAATAAATAGTCAAATAAAGGTATTTGACATATATCATTATATATATGTATTTGAGATATTTAAAGCAAATATAATACATATATTTGATATATTTGTATTTAATTAATTATTTAATTATTTAATTGTTAAATGATTAATATAATTAAAATATAAATATATCACCAAATGATAAAGTTAGGAAGTGATTATAAGTTGCAATTTTTGACTTATACATTAAAGGAAATGGTTGTCAAATTGATTTTGACTTCTTAAGATATTTGTCAAATTGTTTGAAAAATGAAAATATCTTTTTCCTTTATTTCTTGATAAATTCGGCCAACACTATAAAATATAAGAGTTATATTTTCTTAGTTGCATTTGTTGACTTAATATAAATATCTATAAAGTGTTATTTAGATATTTTCAAGTTGATTTAATGAAATTCAAATGAAGTGAAATTAATTTCTTGTATATGCCTTTGCCAAATTCGGCCAAGGCCTTTGTGATGCAAGTATATATTATTTTTCATTTAATTTGGTATCTAACCTAATACACTTTAACCAAAAACTCCATTAAAGGAAGGCAAAGAATGCTAGAGAGAAAAGAAAGAAAAATCAAGAAAAGCTTGGAAAAATAGTAAGTATTCCAACCTTCCATTAGAGAGTAATTTGTTCCTCTTGTTGTGGGCAACATCTTGTGATGTTCTTGAGTTTTTTTCTATTCTTTATCTTTTGTTTTTGATGGATAAAATTTTGGTGAAAGTGTTGAGCATGTATAATGGAGAAAGCTTGTGACTAGTGTAATTATAAGTATTCTTTTATGGTTTTGGAAACCTTGTTGCTAATATAGATTGTTGACCCACTCTTAGATGACCTAGATTTGATCTTGAGTTGTTTCATTGTGTTGAGACTTTGATTGGATGGAAGAAACATGATTGAAGTATTGGATTTAACTAATTTGGTCTAATTTGTCCAATTTGATGAAATTGAAAAATTAGGGTTCATGACCAATTCCAAATGGGGATTTTCATATATGTTGTGTATTTGGATGTGTATTATGCATATAAAGTTTCATGTTCATTGGATTACATCTTGATGTGTTTTGATGCATGAAATGACAAAATGGAAAAATGGGGATTTATGTTGCTTTTGGTGTTTTGATGTTTTGAACATGCTAAGTTCATCTTAGAAATGATTTAGAATCATTCAAAATTGATTTGATCAATTTCAGACTAAAATAGACTAAATACCAAGTGTAAGGGCATTTGGTAAATTCACTTAAATATGATTTATTTGAATTTTATTTCATAATTTGATTATTGGATAATTAAATAAATATGTTTATTTAATTAATCCGAGAAAAATTTTTGAAATCGGAAAATTTCATTTTCCACCGCTTCCGCTGCGTTACCGGATTCTGCCCCTAAAAACCCCTACAAAAATGGTATCAGAGCGAGTCTGATTCTAGGCCTCTAAAAAATTATTAGCTTGTTTTATTCAATGTTTAATCATGTTTTCTTGACTTTATACATGCATGTTATAATCTAATTTGATTAGATTTAGGGTGTATGACACTTAATGGAATATCCCTACTTAATAAGGTTTTAAAGTAACTAGTATTTGGAATACTTGTTTCTTGGTCGGTCTTGTCAATAAGGTTTATAAATATCTTTTCGTTGACTACATCCGAGACCGTGCCTCTGTGAGGATGTAGCTGATAGAAATTTATTTATGCCGAATGTATATTAGATACTAGATAAATTCAAGCGAAAGCGGAATCCTGAACGTGCCCTAGCTCTCAGGGTTACGCAAGTAACTTGAGTTATCATTGATAAGTTTAACCTTTGTACGTCTCCTTGTGGGCCTGCCTTCGCAGCGACAATGAGAAACGACCAGGACCGGAACCTTGGAGTCACTAGTGAGTGATTGACAATTAGTTGTCTACCTGTGAATATACGTAGGAGAGACCGTGCCTCTGCTGTGAGTCGAAATATATTCATGGGGTCCTCTTCCCATTATGGAATTCGATTTAATTATTGAATTCTCGTTTTTCCGTTGGGGATTACGGCATTACGTAAAAAATAGTGGGAGGCACTGTTAAGTTTAAAATATTCCATAACTTTGGCAGTGTGTATTTATTATGGAAATTGCCGCTTGTTTGTTTCCTTTTCTATTGTTTATATATAATTAAACTTTTATTTACTGCACACATATTATGATATGTTATCTGACTAGACTCTTGGTTGCAGTTATTATATAATAGGTTCTAGATACTAATAGACTAGGATATTATTAGATTGGTCTAAACATCGGGAACTGTTGTTCCAATTTTCTTGAAAAATCAAGATGGTTAATGACTTAGTTTCTAAGTCATGATAGATAATCTAGATAGATATCCCATTTAGGATATAATACTTTAGAGAGAATAGTTTCTTATGCAGTAAGAATTTACTTGAATTAGTTCATGTCTCGAGATTCTTGACTGGCATTAAGAAAGCCCTATTAGGTATTTTTTTATCCAGTAATGACGTTTCTAAGCTTTAATTACCTTTAGATGTAATGTGTCTGATACAATTTCCTAATCAATTATTTACAATTGTTGTGAATAGTTTGAATGCAAATAGTAAAGCTAAAGAAAAGAGGTGTATAGTTGTGTATAGAAAATATCTATTTTCACAAATACTACAACTATAGGTATTGGATACCAGATCTCCCGTCTAGTTATTTGAAATATTGGTTAACGATTGTTTTGATATTTGATATCGGAACTCGCGACTATTGGATAGTCACTTGTTCTTTATAAACAATTGTTACATATTTTATAATAACTAGTTGTGTCATTGACGTAGAGATAAACATTAATAAAAATTATTCGGTAAAGTAAAATAATTTAAAATGGTGCTTTATGAATTAATCACTTAAGTATTGGATGCTTATTCCGTATGGTAAAGGATGGTTTGATACTAGATCACACACACAATCCTTATCCATTTAATGAATATTGTATTCAGGAAAGTGATTAGATCTCATTTAACCAATGATTGTCGTTGGACCACCAGATCTATTTAACTGATACATTGGATGTATGTAGTTTAATAAATTGTAAT
The DNA here is from genome assembly GCA_019454045.1 of Zanthoxylum bungeanum. Taxonomy (NCBI): domain Eukaryota; kingdom Viridiplantae; phylum Streptophyta; class Magnoliopsida; order Sapindales; family Rutaceae; genus Zanthoxylum; species Zanthoxylum bungeanum. The sequence continues at coordinate 75,351 of SKCR01054008.1, read as the reverse complement.
TGCTTAAGGTAGTTTTCTATTACTTCGTAACTTAGTTGATGAATTGTCATAACTTAGTTACGTGTTTCGGAAGGAACACATATTGAAAGTCTTGAAAGTATCAAGAACTTTCAACCTGTTCTGATGAAACGTAGATTGAACATTTTTGACTTGTTCAAATATATTCAATCTAAAGGTTTTAGAGAATTCTATCCTCAAAATTCATTACATGTCTTTGAACTGTTCAAAGATCTTTGATACGATCAAACGTATGAATTTAAAGCAATTAGTTCTAAGGTTATTTAGTGAATATGATTCATAAATATTGCTTTTCACGATTCCATCTTGATGGATTGAGTAGTGGGAGCAATCGAATCTTATATGATTTGATTCGTCTGATATTGAATGTTACCGAATTAGTTTAAATACTCTTGGGGTTATACTCCAATAACACTAATTCATCTCTTTAATTAATGTTCCATTATTTTCTACAGTTGCATATATGATATGTATAGGTAGAAAATTTGAATCTTGAAAAGTTTGAGATTTCAATCTTTCTTTTATATAATAGTTATATAATGGAAATTACTTACACCTCGGAGGTATAGTAAAAGTTTATCGTTTATTCTGTTTAATAGAATATTGTATTCTATTAATAGAATATCTTTCCTACGATTCTAAGTAATAAAATCATTTTATTACTTGGTGTTTAACATCAGATGTTAACTATTGTAGAAAAGACTTGACTTATTGAAGTCAAATGTGAGAATGATAAATTATAAATGGAACTACGTAATTAATAAGATGAAACAACCCTTATACATCTCTCCTTACAAGTCCAATAGGATAACAGAATCATTCACGAGTATTTGATATTTAATGGTTTCGTTGTTTTCTTATTGAAGAAAAATTATCCTATAACTTATAATGGAAGCGATATTTGATATCGATTCTGGAAGTTCACCATTGAACCATAGATCTAAGATTGTTCATAGCTTACTGCAATCAAGTTTTGAACTTGATTACGCTTTCATTATGAATTAGTTCATGATATGTGCTAATTGTTTGCGCAGCGAAAGCAATGTGAACTATTAAAGGTTTGACCTTTACAGTATGACAGTGAGAAAAGTTGTACTCAGTAATCTATTGTAGATTCTGAGAAAACTTATCTCTAGTCACGTTAATTGAACAATTAAAGATATATTGGTTAATGTTGATAATAAACTGTATATTTTAGCTAAAGAATGCAAAGTGGCATTTTTGGATGACTTATTCAGATAAGAGATCAGTTGTGATTTCTTTATTTGAAAAGTTCATTCTGAAATGGCCCTAGAGTTCGTGTTCTGCTGAGATCGTAGTTTAGTGTGCTAGCTTATAGAGCCTATTGTAGAATCAGATAAGTCTTCCGGAAATATGTGTTCTCTGTTTTTGATATCGTCAGATTGTCTGATCTTGTCAAAGTATAGAGAATACATATGTGATTAGAAGGGTTAGTGGGAGCGTACAAATTACTTTCTAGTGTTATATATCTTAACGACATTGTCATTATTATAGTAATAATGAGTTGTTTGTGAGGTAAAAGATTTACCTAAATCTTCTTTACTCCGTGAAAACGGTGGAGTAGTCTTTGTTATATACGATATAAGTTTTATATAAGATATAAACCAAGAGACTTGTGAGATACTCTATTATTCGTACATTAGATATGATCTAATAAAGGACAAAAACTAGGCTATCTGTATGATAGTTAGTATAACTGTTGGACATTATGTGTGTCTTATACATAGTATTCATCTTTCGTAAAGGATGATTCCTTTTTTGAAAGAGATATTGATTAGAATGTCTAAACAATATTATGTATCATTTGATGATGACATAGTGAATACTTTATTATGTGCGATTACCGATGTCGATTTAATCGTAATGTTACGAGTTATTTTGACATCCTATAGACCATATGATGGATCTTGAAACACGTTTTTTGGATCTTTGAGATATTAAGAATGAGTTTTTAATTCATGGAGAATATAGTCTGCAACCATTAGTTTTGAGACTAATTATGACGTTAGACAGTCTACGTCATAAAGAGTCAGAAAAGATGCAGTGGGAGTGTCACGAGGATTCTACTTTTATAGTGGAATTAAATGCAACTTATGAAGTATTGACTTATGAAGTTGTATAGTGACCTTATAAATAGAAAGTTTTGAATTGTTATGTGCTTGCGGTTGTCCGCATAGTATTTTGGATTTGATCCCTAAATACTTGGACAACTCAGTAGCTATAGCACAATACTGATGTAGCATCAGAGTCATATTAATGTATAATTTAGATTATACAAAATATGAATGATGCTGACTATGGAAATGATGGAGTTTGTTTGACAAACTCAATATGTCATAACGGACTTGTTTTTGTTGCCTACCTCTTAAGTACTGGGTGAGCTTTTGAGGGCCATGTGCATACGATGCACATTGAGATGAGTATATGATACCGTGGATTGGCACTAGAGCAAGTGGGAGAAATTGTTGGGGTTGGTGCTCAGAGCGCCAATCCGGACCGTATTTATGTCTGATTCATGAATACGAATATCCCATTATTCCATAATATTACTTATTTATGGTTTAACCTCTTGTTTTTATATACGTATTCGATCTGATTACGATTAGATCGAAACTAAATGTGGTTTAGTGATATGTATATATTAGACAAAGTCCCGATAATATATAATGCAGTACACAGTTACAAAGTTAGTTTGTAATTGACATTGGGAAGTGTCACTGTATATATATATTATCAAACATAGTTCCTGGTCAAGATTTGCTAACACGGGTCGGTTAGTCAAATCCGTTGAGACCAGTACATGTCGTATATCGAGACTTGGTCCGATGGTTTTCCCAATGAACCATGAGTCTGGGAGACTCGTATAGATGTGTAAGTGTTTATAGTGTATAAACAATGAACGGCTCACCGAAGATTCTTAATGGATGGTACACCAACGTCAATAAGAATCTTCTCGGGTTGAGTAGCATAGTAGTCCTTCGACTTGAGACACCACTATGGATGTATGAGACATTCTCCACACTTAGATGACAGTCACGTCACCGATCTATTTAGATCAGACCTCCGCCTGTTCGTTGGGTGTGGACCGATCCTCAAGATATCCTGTGTGTGTCAAGATAGGATCCGTCAGTTCTGTGTACAGAGCATATGTAGTCCATATATATTTAGCAGTCTGTTAAATCTGTGGCCACAGTAACATCGGAAGTAAGTTCCTAGTGTTATTTAAAGATTGCTAATAGATACGTCGACGAGATAATACCTATAGAGATTTGACGTTTACATCTATATCTCTGGGATTATCTGGATACATGTGACGGAGGGATTATACGTATGCAATGACCTCGACCTGTATGATTCAGCGAGATTATCTGTGATCGTCATAATCTACGGGTGGATAGATTATGGACACGAAATTGGATTTGTGACGGATATACCTGAATCTAGAGAGTCTCAATAATGAAACATACTCGTAGAGCACTATAGAGCAACATTTATGAATAATGATGATTATTTATAAATCATTTAATCGTTAAACGAAAAATACATGCGAACGGGCCGAACCGTCATTTCCTAATTAATGTGTATTTGTATTTAATATATGATATTATTAAATACACATTAATAAATAGTCAAATAAAGGTATTTGACATATCATTAATATATGTATTTGAGATATTTAAAGCAAATATACTACATATATTTGATATATTTGTATTTAATTAATTATTAATTATTTAATTGTTAAATGATTAATATAATTAAAATATAAATATATCACCAAATGATAAAGTTAGGAAGTGATTATAAGTTGCAATTATTGACTTATATATAAAGGAAATGGTTGTCAAATTGATTTTGACTTCTTAAGATATTTGTCAAATTGTTTGAAAAATGAAAATATCTTTTTCCTTTATTTTTTGATAAATTCGGCCAACACTTATAAAATATAAGAGTTATATTTTTCTTAGTTGCATTTGTTGACTTAATATAAATATCTATAAGTGTTATTTAGATATTTTATCAAGTTGATTTAATGAAATTCAAATGAAATTGAAATTAATATTTTTTGTATATGCCTTTGCCAAATTCGGCCAAGGCCTTTGTTATGCAAGTATATATTGTTTTTCATTTCATTTGGTATTTAACCTAATACACTTTAACCAAAAACTCCATTAAAGGAAGGCAAAGAATGCTAGAGAGAAAAGAAAGAAAAATCAAGAAAAGCTTTGAAAATAGTAAGTATTTCCAACCTTCCATTAGAGAGTAATTTGTTCCTCTTGTTGTGGGCAACATATTGTGATGTTCTTGAGTTTTTATATTCTTTATTATTTGTTTTTTTTTATGGATAAAAGTTTGGTGAAAGTGTTGAGCATGTATAATGGAGAAAGCTTGTGACTAGTGTAGTTATAAGTATTCTTTTATGGTTTTGGAAACCTTGTTGCTAGTCTAGAGTCGTTGACCCACTCTTAGATGACCTAGATTTGATCTTGATTAGTTTCATTTTGTTGAGACTTTGATTGGATGGAAGAAACATGATTGAAGTATTGGATTTAACCAATTTGGTCTAATTTGTCCAATTTGATGAAATTGAAAAATTAGGGTTCATGACCAATTCCAAATTTGGGGCTTTTCATATATGTTGTGTGTTTGGATGTGTATATGATGCATATAAAGTTTCATGTTCATTGGATTACATCTTGATGTGTTTTTATGCATGAAATGACAAAATGCACAAATTGCCCACCAAAGGGAGCATTCGGCCAAGGATGGAAAAATGGGGATTTATGTTGATTTTGGTGTTTTGATGTTTTGAACATGGTAAGTTCATCTTAGAAATTATTTAGAATCATTCAAAATTGATTTGATCATTTCGGACTAAAATGGACTAAATACCAAGTGTAAGGGCAATTTGGTAAATTCACTTAAATATGATTTATTTGAATTTTATTTCATAATTTGATTATTGGAAATTAAATAAATATTTTTATTTAATTAATCCGAGAAAAAGTTTTGAAATCGGAAAATTTGATTTTCCACCGCTTACGCTGCGTTACCGGATTATGCCCTTAAAAAACCCCTACATATAGTACTTATACATCTCAGAAGAGAACAATGTAATTGTTGCTCACCATACGATTTTCCTAAGAGGAATACCTATATGCAGTGGTAAGTGGGAGGAAAGTAAAACTCGATGAAAATTAGAGTAATACTATTTCAGGCATCAATTCCTTAATGGAACATAAATAGTTCATCAAGGATGAAACTATACCAATAATCTTCGAATACACAAGAACCGCGTAAGTCGGAGAGAGTCAGAAAATATCCTAGGGTATGGGTTTCTGATCTCACCTCATAAAGATGTCAATCTTATTGAGGAATACCAACTGACTACATATGAGGAAGTGATACAAGGTATTGACTCCCTTTTATGGCAAAGTGCCATGAAATCCGAAATGGATTCCATGTATACCAACTATGTTTGGACACTAGTTGATGTATCGGAAGGACTTGTGCCTATTGGTACTATATAAGTCTTCAAGGAAGACGTACATGGAAGGCAACATACCAACGTACAAAGCTAGGCTTGTAGCGAAAAGGTATCGTTATCAACATTGTGTAGATTACGACGAAACCTTTTACCTGTTGCCACGGTAAATCCATTTGGATAATGCTTGCTGATGCTGCATGTTTCATTCATGAAATATGGCAGCTGTAATGCCAAAATCGTTTTCCTTAACGAAAAACTTTTGGAGGATATTTACAACATCCTGATGGTTTTGTCGTACCAAAACGAGCAAACAAGGTTTGCAAGTTATTCGATCCATGGATGGATTGAAGCAAACATTGCATTCTTGGAATTTTCATTTTGATGTAATCATAATGTTGATGATTTAATTCAAAATGAAAATGATTCTTGTGTATATGAGGAGGTTAGTGGGAGCACACTGACAATGACTGTCCTAAATAAATAACGATGACATATCATTTCTTGGAAATGATATTCCCATACTACAATCGGTGAAAGCTTGGCTTTCATGAAAAATTCTTCGAAGAATTCTTGGGAGAAACAACCTTTATTCTAGGAATAAAGATAAACTGGGATAGATTTAAAGTTGTTAATACTCTCCAAGAACTCGTACATTGAAATAAATATACGCGACCTGGTGTCTCATACGCTTCGAGCATATGGAGTCACAATCAGGCCAATCCAAGTGATAGTCATTGGATTGTTGTTAAGAACATCCTTTAGTGTCTTAGAGGAACTAAAGATGCTTTCTTATACTATGGAGAATGAGAACTTGAAGTGACTGGGATCACTGCTGCAAGTGTCCTAACCGACAATAACGACTATAAGTCGTAAGAACGGTACAATAAAGTTTGAATAACGGAACAGTGACCTGGAAATCTTCCATGAAAGATACTGTAACTGAATAAACAACAAAATTGGATTATTTATGTAGCTGAGGCAGCAATAGAAGCCTTCTGGATTGATAATAATCTAATTAGATTAGATATAGTTCTGTTAGCAGCTGAGCTAGGCTACAGCACAGGCTAAAGAATTAATGGTCTCATCAACGATCCAGATATATACTTCAATTGTTCATCTGATTCATTCGGATAATACATCATGATGATGTGATGATCGAATAAATCGCATCAGATGATAACCATGCAAATCCGCTGACGAAAGCATTTCCTCAGCAGAAGTTTGAGCGAACCGTACATAGTTCTTGTGTAGGACACGTGAGTGATTGGCTATGTGCCAAGTGGGAGATTGTTGGACAGTTATGACCCATAGCATCACTATTTGTAAAATTTGTTAATTTGGAATTAGCGAACCCGAGCCCGAGAGTGTTTGCGGGCGCACTCACATTTCGAATTCAAGTGCGGCCCATAAGTCACATCAAGCGTCAAATCACTATTCACATCAAGCGTCAAATCACTTGTCACTTTGAGTGATGTGATGCCTTGTCACTTTTGATGTGAATAGTTGATGGAAGTTGATAAGAAATGATGGAAGAGTGTTAGACACTCAAGTGTGATTGAAAGACATATACCATTATTTTATTAATTGGTATTTGACTTTTAATATTTTGGTATTAGATATACATTACACACAACACCATCTCTCTTACTCTCTCCCTCTCCTAGAATCGGCCAAGGACCATTTCTCTCCAAATTTCTTCAAAATGTCGTGAGTATAGAAGAAGCAAATGTGAGGATTTGTTGCAAAATTTCACGGAGTGCTAGCACGCTTTAAGGGTCTTCCGAAGGTGATAGGGAAACTTACTTGTGAGCTTGGAATCACCATTTGAAAGCTTGGAGCTTGGACCGAAAATGGAGGAGCAAAAATGGAGCTAAAGCCGAGAGCCTCTTGGAGTTAAAGCTTGAAGTTTTGTTGTTTCTCGCGTCGTAAAATCCGATAAATGTAAGTATGATTCCGCCATATTTCATTGCAGTATTCACACATGTTTGATGCTTGAATTGATCATTGGGACCTAATAGAAACCCAACATTAATATGGTAAAACTCTTACTTTTATTTATATATTGTAAATCTAAAAGTTAGATTACTCTAAAAGTTAGAGATTTCGAGTTACACTCGGAACCTTATATGAATTTAGTAAAGACATAAGACTTACAACATATGGTGATATAGTTGCAGGAGTTGCAAATGGTGTTGAGAAATATCACGTATTCTCTTAAATATTAAATTATTCCTGGTCTAGATATATTGACATGGGTCAGTCATTATATTGGTAAGACTAGTGCATTGTCTATATATGTAATGGACATATGGTTTGTCTCAACAGACTGTGAGCTTAGCGGAAGTTCGTATAGAAATGCTGATATTCATTAGTTGAATGAGTATTGAACAAACTCATAAAATATGACTAATAGATATTCCATAAAACTGTCAATAGTTGTCTTTTCGAGTTGAGTAGTTATTGTGGTCCTTTGACTTGAGACACCACGGTGGTCTTGTGAGTGATCCTCTATGTATGATACCATGCATGTCAGAGACCTTTCATGGTCTGGCCTCTGGATGACTGTTAGGTATAGACCGATGCTCACGAAGATCGATGTGTGTTAAGATGAGGATTCGTCAATCCATATGGTTGGATTATGTTCCCATAAATTTTTCAGAGTATATTCCGGAAATCTTTTGGCCAAAAGTACGTCGAAGAAATTATTTCTTTGACATTATAAATAATATTGAAAAGAGTTTTGCATATATTATTTATTAATGGAATATAAGGATGAAAAGTTACACATATTGAGTAGATAAGGTTTTTACAGTATAACTATAATCTTACTCAATTGGAAACGTTAATGACGAAGGGATTATACATTAGCGTTTTAACCTCAACTTGTATGGTTCGACGTGTCGTGTTGTTTAGTCATGATTTGTAGGTGGACAGGCCTTCATGAAATATGTATACAAGTAAATGAGATATATATGTATATATATACGTAACAACCGAACATGAGCCTAGAGAGTTCCATTATATTGAGTTTACTCGTTGAGCACTAGGGTGACTTTTCGTCAAATGTTGACAAAGTATTTTTTAGGTTTTTAGGATTAAATTGTTTAATCCGATAATTCATGAGATGAATTGAATTAATTAATTTTATATCAAGAGTTGATATAATTTTATTATATAATAAATGTAAATTTGATTTACATTAAATTAGTAATTATTTTGTGAATTAATTTAATTGTTAAATTAATATATAATATTAATTACTTAGATTATACAAATAACGCTTTTAATTAGTTAAAGTAATTAAGGTAAAGCAAAATTGAATTATTTGGTTAAAGTAACTAAATGATTCATAAAGGTAACTTAGTTACTAAAGTTGGTGAGATTAATTTTAACTTTGGTTAAGTTAATTTATGAAACATGTGGTGTAGGGAAAAGATTCCTTAAACCATGGTTTAAATTAATGGCTTGTTTTGTTTTTTGGTTTTCTTAATTTTATTAATAAAATCAAAAAGAATATAAAGAAAATGAGATGGCTTCTTCTTTTGACTACTTACTGCCGAAGCTAGATAGAAAGAGAATGAACTGATTTTCTTTCTTTCGCTTCTCCTTTCTGTCGAACATGGAACAAAGAAAATTAATTTATTTTTTTTGTTTTGCTCTTAAAAATCAAGCCTAAATCTCACCCAAAGATTACCTAAATAAATAATCAAGACCATGGAAATTAATCTTTAAGTGTTAAGGATTAATTGTGTTCTTGAAGTTCTTGATTTTTTCCTAGGGTTCAAGAATTGAATTTGGGAAAAATCTTGGTTGTCATTCTTGAGAGATCAAACCACATTTTAATCACCAAGACTTGTTTTTGAGGAGCTCATTTTGGTGTATTTTGAAGGAGTTCAAAGTTTGGAGGATTTGGAAAAGCTTGGAGGCAAAGATTCAACAAATTGGCAAGGGTTAAAAGCTTGTTGGTAAAATTTTATTGTTCAATTTATTATTGATTTGTTGATGTTTATTGTTGAGAAAAATTATTGTGGATTTGTTGGATTAATTGGAAGCATGTATGTGAGGATTTGAAGCATTCAAGTGTTGGAAGAATTAGTATATAATTGATGTATGCTTGGAGAAATTTTTCAAGTGTTGGAAAATTATTGTGTATACTTAGATTAATTTTTTAAGTGTTGGAAATTAATTTGTGTATGCTTGAATGATTTATCAAGAGTTGATAAATGTATTAAAATGTATGGAAAATATTTTTTAATGCATTTGAAATTTGTAAGTTGAAAAGAAAAATTTGCCCACTGTTTTGGACTGCCAAAAAAAAAAAATTACTCGCTCGGGATTTGATCTCGGGCGGGTTCCGCTGCGCTCGGTTTTATCTGTTCCTCACTCAACAACTGCTACATATTATGGCTTAGTACCAACACTAGTACCACAAAACACACAGATGTTTTCAACTCGTCTTCTTGAAGTGGCTTCCATATTTTACTCTGGATGTCTTCAAAAGTGCAATGATGAGTTGAATTTATAACACATGAAAAGGGTGAGTAAAAATAATAGCACTAGTACCTGCCAAATGACAATTATTAGTTAAACAGTAAAATAAATCGTGATAGGTCAAAAAGGTCTGGATCCTGTCTGAGAAAATAAAAGAAAATAACAAAACAAATCACAATTATTAAGAAAAGACAAAGAGATATAATATTTACAATAATTTACGGCTTGATTGACGTCTATGCGCCAGGGACAAGCTTTCTATCCAATTTTCTTATAAATTGGCAAATAAGGTCTTTTTGAGTCAGATACCCGAGACTTAACTGTTGTCTTTCTTTTTGGAATTGTACATATAACACGCGAATTTCGTGATACACATATCCACTGGGATGCGTCTCAAGAGTTTTAGTTATGTCATCCAAAGACTCCTTACTCAAGCCATCCCTAATGAAATTAATCTCATCTTCACGGTTATCAGACACCATTCCTAAAGAACGACAACGAGTATCATAAAACAAACGAGCACATTTATAACAAACACACATTCTTTTGGCTCTTCTCTTTTTAGCATATGTGCTTCTTCCTAAACCAGGCATATGTGAAATAAAAAAAGTCAGAAAACTCATCTGCCAATCGGACCCGTGCTTCAATAATCCAACGAATGTCAGTATGAATATCTTTGATCATCAGTAGTCTCATCCATTCCAAGCGAGCTTTGTAAACTTTCATCAAAGATTTTTGAGGGAGAGAAGGAAATTACTTGTGAAGATTTACGAGAGCTTCTTCCATCCTGAAATGACTTAACCTGCGAAAACTAAACACACAAAATGAAATCACATCAAATCACAATATATACACAAATTGCATGGGTTGCCTTCCAGCTAGCGCTAAGTTTTACATCGTCAGCTAGACGTGACTGCCCGAACGTTATGCTGGATCTGAAAGTGTGACACTTTCTTTTTGTCGCTCAATTGATTCTCCTTAATAGTGCTTGACACACTGACTGTTAACCTTGAATGTTTCGTTGGTATTGGGATCCAGTAACTCAACAGCTCCATATGGTAAAACCTGAGTGATCAAAAATGGACCTGACCACCTTGATTTCAACTTTCCAGGGAAAATTTTCAACATCGAGTTGTACAACAACACCTGCTGCCTTGGTTCCAACTGTCTGTGCACTATTTTTTGGTCATGCCATTTCTTGGTATTTTCCTTGTATAATATGGCATTCTCATAAGCCTGTAGGCGAAATTCCTCCAATTCATTGAGTTGGTGAAGTCTTTTCTTTCATGCAGCTTGTGGATCAAGATTCAACTTCTTCAGTGCCCAGTCTGCCTTGTGTTCAAGCTCAACTAGCAGATGGCACACTTTCCCAAACACCATTCGATATGGGGACATACCAATGGGTGTCTTGTAAGTTGTCCGGGAGGCCCATAATACATCATCCAGTTTTGTAGACCAGTCCCTCCTTGTTGATCCAACAGTTCTTTCCAAGATTCTTTTGATTTCCCTGTTTGAAACCTCAACCAGTCCATTTGACTGTGGATGGTAGGCAGTGGCAACCTTATGAGTAACTCCGTATTTGGATAAGAGTGCATCGAAGTATCTGTTGCAGAAATGTGAGCCACCATCACTAATTGAAGGACTTTGGCTGCAGTTTTATTCCCGCTAAAGTGTCCACCATATGGTGATGAATGACAATGTTACAAAACACTGTTGACCTCCTCCTGTGGAACACAACGCCTCAGTAATTGATCAGCACATCGTTTGAATAGATACGGCTCATCCCAAACATATTGTTTGACTTCTTTGAAGAACTTCTTCCGTTGTTGAGTTTTCCATTCCCACTGCCATTTTCCTGACACTATGTAGTTGACATAGTCAGCATACCAAATTATTTCCTGTTGTTTCATGGCAAACAGCTGTTCATCTGGAAAAGTTTCTTTGATTGTCAATTATTTGCCAACTGTTTCTCCATTCTCGAGCCTCGATAAATGATCTGCCACTTGATTTTATGTCCCTTTCCTGTCTCGAATCTCCACATCGAATTCTTGCAGAAGAAGTATCCAACGGATCAATTTGGGTTTGGCATCTTTCTTCGCGATCAGATATTTGATTGCTGAATGATCTGTGTAGACCACTACTTTAGGACCCAACAGATAAGAGCGAAATTTGTCAAAAGCGAACAAAACTGCAAGCAACTCCTTTTCAATGGTTGTATATTTGAGTTGAGCTTCATTTAGAGTTCTGTGGAGTAATAAATGGTGTGGAGAATCTTTGCTTTGCGTTGTTCTAAAACTACACCTACAACAAAATCACTAGCATCGCATATCACCTCAAATGGAATGGTCCAGTCTGGTGCTACAATGATGGGAGAAGAAATCACCTTCTTTTTTAAGATCTCAAAAGCTTTCTGGCATTCTTTGGTGAAGTTGAAATGCACATCATTCTCCAGAAGAGTGCACAGAGGTTTAGCAATCTTGGAAAAGTCTTTGATAAATCTCCTGTAAAAACATGCATGTCCAAGAAAGCTCTGAATCCCTTTGACAGATGTTGGTGAAGGTAGTTTTTCAATTGTCTCGATCTTTGCTTTGTCTATCTATATTTCTTTTTGTGAGATCTGGTGTCCAAGAACGATGCCTTCATGTACCATGAAATGGCATTTCTCCCAATTGAGTACCAGGTTTGTATCTTCGCACCTTTGTAACACCTATTTCAGATTTTGCAAGAAATAGTCGAAAGAGTCTCCAAACACAGAGAAGTCATCCATAAACACCTTCATACTCTACTCCAGCATGTCTGAGAAGATAGCCATCATGCAACGCTGAAATATGGCAGGGGCATTACATAGTCCAAATAGCATCATGTGGAAAGCAAAAGTACCATACATACATGTGAATATGGTTTTCTCCTGATCTTCTAGGGCGATGGCAATCTGATTGTACCCCGAATATCCGTCCAAAAAGCAATAGAACTCATGTCCTGCCAGTCTGTCCAGCATCTGATCAATGAATAACAGTGCAAAATGGTCCTTCCTTGTTGCTTTGTTCAGCTTCCTGTAGTCCATGCATACTCTCCATCCAGTCACTGTTCTTGTTGGAATCAGCTTATTCTTTTCATTTGTGACTACAGTAATTCCTTCTTTCTTCGGCGCATACTGCATAGGACTCACCCAACTGCTGTCTGAGAAGGGGTGGATGATGCCAGCATCCAACCATTTGATGATTTCTTTCTTCATGAGTTCCTTCATGATTGGATTGAGTCTCTGTTGATGCTCCATTGTGGGTTTGTACTCATCATTCATCAGAATCTTGTGCATGCAAAATGATGGACTAATGTCTCGAATGTCTACTATAGTCCAGCCAATGGCTCTCTTGGGCTATCGTAACACCCTCAGTAACTTTTCTTTCTGCTCCAATGTTAGCGAAGAAGAAATAATCACAGGTAATTCAGAAGATTTCCAAGAAATGCATACCTGAGATGGCTCGGAAGTAACTTCAGCTCCAGCTGTGGTGGTTCTTCAATTGAGGGCTTGATTCGATCTTTCTTTGGGAGTTCCCGACTTTCAACTGGTAGTGTTGAATTGAAACAAAATGGCTTGTCAAGATAGTTGATACATTCAAGAATTTCAGCATCTAGCTCGATGTCAGTCATGTTGGTGATGGAAGCTTCAAGTTTGTCCGAGGGAATTGTATCAGTTTCCTGAATGATACTATCAACAACATCAATTCTGAAACATTCTTCCTCTTTTTCATCTCTCGGGAATTTCATGGATTTAAAAACATTGAAGGTAACTTCTTGGTCCTGAACTTTCATGGTTAGATCTCCTTTTTGTACATCAATAACAGTTCGACCTGTAGCCAAGAATGGTCTCTCGATGATGATAGGTACATCTTTGTCTTCCTCCATGTCAAGAATAATGAAATATGTTGGGAGAATGAGTTTGTCAACTTTAACCAGCACATCTTCAACGACTCCTATCGGAAATACGAGCATTCTATCAGCAAGTTGCAAAAAGACTGAGGTGGGCATTGTTTCACCAATTTGCATTTTCCTATAAATAGAAAAAGGTATTAAGTTAACACTAGCACCTGAGTCACATAAAGCCTTACTAATATAATGTTCTCCAATGGTGCATGAGACAGTGAAACTGCCAGGATCTTTCAACTTCGGGGGAAGTTTCCTCTGAATGATGGCATTGTATTCTTCTGTCAATGCAACCGTCTCGTAATCTCTCAATCTTCATTTTCGTGAAAGAATGTCTTTCATGAATTTAACATAACTGGGCATTTCTTCCAACGCTTCTGCGAATGGGATGTTGATGTGCAGCTTTTTGAAGACTTCCAGGAATCCAGCAAACTGTTTGTCCAGCTTGTTTTTCTATAGTCGCTGTGGAAAAGGTGGAGGTGGAGGTGGAATGATTTGATCTTTTTCCTTTGCTTTTTTTTCCTCCATTTGTGGAACTGTTTCTTTTTGAACTTCTTCAATGGATGCTTTGATCCCAACATCTTTGTTGATTTGAGTACCTCTTTTCAAAGTAATGGCTTGACATTGCTCATTCCCTCTGTTCCTTGGATTTGGCTCTGTACTCTGTGAAGATTTACTGGCGGTCTGTAACTCTGAGCATTGGCAAGTTGTCCAATTTGATTCTCCAGTGCTTTGATAGAGGCAGATTGGCTCTGAAACATATCATCATATTTTTTTAACTGGGCTAGTAATTCTACTATTCCTGGTTCATTTGCCTGCTCATGGCCTTTGGTTTGTTGTTGGAAACCAGATGTTGGATAATTCTTTTGCCCTGAATTGTTGCTCCATGAGAAATTGGGATGATTCCTCCACCCTGGGTTGTAGGTGTTGGAATATGGTTTGTTTCACTGTCTATTGAAATTGTTGACAAAATTCACCATTTCTTCAAGTTGGATTGGTTCTGGTGCTCCTCTATATAGTGAACTTATGGATCCAGTGGTAAGAGTCTCCATAAATTTGCATATCTGATCCAACTTGGTGTTGACTGCTGTATTGGCTCCAACTTCATAAATTCCAGCAATTCTTTGGATCATGTTCCTTTCTGTTGGCCACAAGGAATTATTGTTTGCCATTTCTTCGATTAGGTCTCAAGCTTGATCTTCTCATTTTACCATCAAAGCTCCTCCAGCAGCAGCGTCAATTGTGGTTTTCATTAGTCCATAAAGTCTATTATAGAATGTTTGGACTTGAAGCTATTTTGAAATCTCATGGTGAGGACATTTCCGAAGCAAATCTTTGTACCTTTCCCAATCTCATGTTGCACAAAGGATGTGATGTCATTCCTCAGCTTTCCAGTTCTGGCTGGTGGAAAATATTTTGCAAGAAATTTGGTGGCCAGAGTGTTCCAAGTTGTGATGGAACTTGCTGGTAGAATGTAGCCAAGCTTTATCTCTGTCTTTCAAGGAGTATGGAAAAGCTCGCAGTCTCATTGCTTCTTCAGCTGCTTGGTTGTAATTGAAAGTGCCACAAACTTCCAGGAAGTTACTGATGTGGGCATTAGGATCTTCAGTTGCATTCCCTCCAAACTGAACTGACTACTGAATCATCTGAATTCATGTTTTGATGTCACACGCATTTACTGGTAAGAGAGGAAGTACAATACAGGAAATGAAGGTTTCAACCACCGGAATTGTTTTGTCTCAAATGGGAATTAGTGGTGCAACTTCTAAAGGTTTAGGTTCTATGTTAACAATTTCTTCTTGGCCTTCTCGCCTTTCCCTTCTCAACTGTCTAATGGTTCTTTCTGTTGGGTTTCTCTAAGGTCCCAAGATCAAATCAAGCAATGAAACATCATATATGTGAATACTCGTAAAAGTATGGCGGAATCATACTTACAACGATTGGTTATGGCGATGCGAGGAACAATAAAATCTTCAAGCTTTATGTCCATGAGGCTCTCGGCTTTCTTGAAAAATTTAAGCTCCAAATTCGGTCATGGTCCTCCATTGATGCTCCAAGCTCTAAGTGGTAATTCCATACTCACAAGTCGGTTTCCCTATCACCTTCGCATGACCCCGAATGTGTGCTAGCACTCTTGAAATTTTGCCACAAAATTTCTACAATTGCTTCTCCTAACTCACGGCATTTGCCAAAAATTGAGAGGAAAAAAAACCTTGGCCGAGAGTGAGAAGAGAGAAGAGGAGAGAGTGTGTGGTGTTAGTTGGTTTGTGTATCTAATACACAAAAATCAAAATCCAAAAAATTGTAAAAAGCCTTTCAAAAAGTCAAATACAATTTTGGAGCCAAAAAGCAATTAATGCTTTCCAACCACTTCCATCAATCAATAGTGACATGTTGTCAATCACTCAAAGTGACTTGACATCACATTAATCAAAGTGACTAATGATTTGACGCTTGATGTGAGTTGTGGGCCGCACTTTAATTCGAAAAACGAGTTTTCTCACAAACACTCTCGGGCTCGGGTTCAATAATTCCAAATTAACGAATTTTCTGTTGCGACGTAATTAAATAATTATGCCTAGCAAAATCACTATTCACGTCGCTAACGAATTAATTCTAAATTAACTCGTTTGCCCGAATTAAAATATAATTTTAATTCCGAGTCGAAATCCAATTTCGTATAATATATCGAATATATTATTTTATCGATTAATTCCAAATTAATTGTTCTCTCTCTTTAAATAATATTTTATCCCAGATAAAATATCTCCGTAATTAATCCCAGATTAATTTTATCTCTCATCTAATTAATCCCAGATTAATAAAGTGCGAGTCATATGACATCGCTGAATCTTCGGGAAGCGAACCATGAGATCCCCAGATATGTTGGATGTAAATTCGGTCGTCGGACTATCCGAACACGTATGTACCTAGTACTACATTTTTACCGATTTACAAGACATGGTTGGCTTCTAGCAAAGCATCATGCCTACCCAATTCTCCAGAAATATTCTTACTGGAATATGTGATCTATATCAGGCGTAGTATATGTGGTATTGCGTATTTCGATCCAGTATCGGATGTCACGTGCAAGGCCTGGGGATGGAATTGTGTTTGCCCCGTACAAAGCACATATCGGATCTCTGGTAACTAGTCTTTATAATCGGATAAACATGACCTAGTAATTTTATCCCGATGACTGCAGTACATAAGAGCACCAGTTCCGTATCCTATGTGATCATCATCTCCACTATGACTGGAGTGATACTTCCATCTCGACATCACACCCAATACACTACGATTCTCAATATACCCGAAAGAGGCGTACACAGAACCTGTTAAAGCCCTGGATGACCTAAACCAAAGTACATTGATTGTCGCAAGTATTAGCAGTGCAAGTTTCAAGTTAAGACCAAATACACCTACCCTGATTCGGACTTCCATAAACACATAGTCATACTACCAATGGAATTCCGAGGGGTCTATCCAGAGCGAAGCTATTTCCGTAGCATCGGTAAACACAACCTCCTATTACACTTGCATGAGTATCCTATACCCAAATATATTAGAACTATGCTGTTATGCTCCCATAACACGCACAAGTGCAATACTAGTCTATTCCTTATTATCGATGTCCAATCTCGATAATACTACGACTAGGGATATTTAATGATTAAACCTTCATGGATTGATACTGTCTCATATCTTATCAATCCGGAACTAATCATATGGACCTTTCATCATTTTATATATCTTGGTGATCTAATCACAAATGATAAAAGAGCAATTTAATTCGTCACATAGTTAATTTGTACAACAACACCATGATCTGTATAAATAGTGATGCTATGGGTCATAACTGTCTAACAATCTCCCACTTGGAACATAGCCAATCACTCAAGTGTCCTACACCCGAACTATGTACGGTTCGCTCAAACTTCTGCTGAGGAAATGCTTTCGTCAGCGGCTTTGCATGGTTATCATCTGATGCGATTTATTCGATCATCACATCGCCACGATGTATGATCTGAACGAATCAGATGAATAATTGAAGTATATATCTGGATCGTTGATGAGACCATTAATTCTTTAGCATGTGCTGTAGCCTAGCTCAGCTGCTAACAGAACTATATCTAATCTAATTAGATTATTATCAATCCAGAAGGCTTCTATTGCTGCCTCAGCTGCAACAATAATCCATTTTTGTTGTTTATTGCGTAACAGTATCTTGCTTGGAAGATTTCCATCTCACTGTTCCGTTATTCAAACTTTATAGTACCGTTCTTACGACTTATAGTCGTTATTGTCGGTTAGGAAACTTGCAACGGTGAACCCAGTCACTTCAAGTTCTCATTCTCCATAGTTTAAGAAAGCATCCTTAGTTCCTCTAAGATACTCAAGGATGTTCTTAACATCAATCCAATGACTATCACTTGGATTGGCCTAATTTTGACTCCATATGCTCAAAGCGTATGAGACACCAGGTCGCGTACATTTATTTCAATGTACGAGTTCTCGGAGAGTATTAACAACTTTAAATCTATCCCAGTAGATCTTTATTCCTAGAATAAAAGTTGTTTTTCCCAAGAATTCTACGGAGAATTTTCACGAAAGCCAAGCTTTCACCGATTGTATTATGGGAATATCATTTCCAAGAAATGACATATCATCATTATTTAGGACATTCATTGTCAGTGCGCTCTAATCTCCTTATATACACAAGAATCATTTTTGTTTTGAATTAAATCATACACCATTATGATTACATCAAAACGATAATTCTAAGAACACTATGCTTGCTTTAATCCATCCATGGATCGAATTAATTGCAAACCTTGTTTGCTCGTTTTGGTACGACAAAACCGTCAGGATGTTATAAACATCCTCCAAAAGGTTTCTGTTAAGGAAAGCGGTTTTGTCATTCAGCTACCATATTTCATGAATGAAACATGCAGCATCAGTAAGCATTATCCAAATGGATTTACAGTGGCAACCGGTAAAAGGTTTCGTCGTAATCTACACAATGTTGATAACGATACCTTTTCGCTACAAGCCTAGCTTAGTACGTTAATATGTTGCCTTCCATGTATGTCTTCCTTGAAGCCTTATATATTATCAATAGGCACAATGCCTTACGGTACAACAACTAGTATCCAAACTTAGTTGGTATACATGGAATCTATTTCGGATATCATGACATTTTGCCATAATAGGGAGTCGATACCTTGTATCACTTCCTCATACATAGTCAGTTCGTTTTCCTCAATAAGATTGACATCTTTATGAGGTGAGATCAGAAACCCATACCCCATGTTATTTTCTGACTCTCTCCGACTTACGAGGTTCTTGTGTATTTGAAGATTATTGGTATAGTTTCATCCTTGATGAACTATTTGTGTTCCATTAAGGACTCGGTGCCTGGAATAGTATTACTCTGATTTTCATCAAGTTTTACTTTCCTCCCACTTACCACTGTATATAGGTATTCCTCTTAGGAAAACTGCATGGTGAGCAACAATTAAATTGTTTTCTAATGAGTGGTATAAGTACTATACTTTGGTTTCCCTAGGATAACCTACAATTAGGCACTTATCCGATTTGGGTTCTAGTTTGGTATCATCCAAACACATGCCTAGCATTCCAAAATCTTCAGGATTGAGAAAAACCTAGTTTCTTTCCTGTTCATATCTAATATGAAGTTTGTCTAACAGATTTTTATGGAACCTTATTTAAAATAAGTTCTGCACTGTTTAATGCATATCCGTTGAAGGAAATGGTAGCTCAGAGCGACTCATGATTAACCTTATCATATCTAATAAAATTCGGTTTCTCTGTTCGGACACACCGTCAAACGATGTGTTCTGGGAGGAGTCCTCATTTGAAAAAATACTATACTCTTTCAAGTATTTGAGAAACTTATTGCTTAGTATTTTCCATCATGGTCTAACCATGACGATTTAATACTTTAGCCGATCTGTCTGTCTATTTCGTGTCGAAACTGTAAAAGTTTTCAATTTTTCTTTCAAAAGAAACACATAACCATAACGCGATGCCACATCCGTAAAGGTCACGAAACATTCATATCCACCTCTAGCCTAGCTAGACATGGGCCCACTTACGTCACTATGAACAAGGGCTAACAAATCGGTGGCACTTGCACATTTACCAAGTAAAAAGGTGTTTTAGGCACTTTTCCCAATAAACTAGATTCGTAGACATCATTCGAATGGAATCAAATCTGTCCTAGTACCCACTCTTAAAAAGTGTGGATATATTAGTCTTGTTAATTGTGTCACAGACAACAATGCCACTTATAAGTCTCATATGATCAAATCAGTTTGAGCTATTTATTTGTCATGTTATATGTTTGAGATTTATTTATATTCAAAATATAAATAATGTTATTCACATCTAATGTGTTTATCTTAATATCATCTTTATAAAATAAAACACTTTAGTGTTCTAGAATATAAAGGTATACCCGCAACGGGTTAAACCCTGATATAGAGCTAATATATCTAGTCAAACTAGTTATATTTTAACAGTTTCCTAATTTAAGTACACACCCAGAGGGTAGTTCCTAAACTTAGGTATCTACGGTTAAAACAGCGACTTTCGTCCTATTTCTGATTCGCAGATAAATCTCAACTGAAGTCAGTATCCTGCTTATCAGCAGATTATGCACACCAGTACATATTTATGTACCACATCCAGTATTTAAAATCCAATTTTAATTCTAGTAGTGAACATGTTTATGACAAACATATTTGAAGCCGGAGCCTTGCACCCTCTTCAATTCCTTCATGTCTGCCTTGTCTATATGGCAGTCACGCTTCAGTGACCCCGTTTGCCACAGTTTAGGCAGACATTTTGGGATATGTCATTTGTCTTCCCAGAAGATTATAATGATTTTGCCTTTGCCCATTTTCCACACCCCAGAAGCCATTGGCCAAGCCTTGGCCTTCCGAAATGTCGAAGTAAGATGCGTCTTGCGCTTCTTGCCTTATTGCAAACTTTGGCTTTATCTCCTTGAGTATAGCCATTAACTCTCCAAGAGTTTACTATTGCAATTTTTTCTTCTAAGATCTAAGGATAGATCTATGAAGATCCTTCAATTTCATTATCATACTATAAGGATCTAATCCTTAGCTCTGTATAAGAAATTAAGGAGTCTATTTGGCAAGCATAATGGATTAAACACTAAAGTTATCATCACATGAATCTTCCAAAGATCATGCTCTACTATTTGCTTAACTTCGGGCTTAGGCCTAAGATTTTATTTTATCAAATAAAGTAACTTCTTTGTTTTCAGGACCATCCTAAAGTTTTATTCCCAATTTGAAAATTAAAGTCGTTTAAATACATTTTCACCCAGGATTATGTTTTAAACACTAATCTTTCAATTATCTTGATTCTAATAGTCCAACTATTTAATCAATGATTTTAGGTACAATTTATTATAATGATTATTATAGTCTAACTATATAATCAACTATAATTTAATTGATTAATTCAAATATATTGATTACTATAATCCAATTATAAAATCAACTATAATTTGAAATAGTTTGAATAAAGTCCAACTGTTTTAAAACAACGATTAAATATTAGTCCAACAAATAAATAATTTATTTGATGAAATATTTGAAATGAGCGCGTATGGCAAGTAACTAAACGAATACTGCAAATTTAATACTTGTCTCCCACTATTTTTCGGCAAGCCTCTAACCCTCTGTGGAGTACTCGGGAAACCTTGTTTCCTAGTGGGCTAGGATCCCGTTAAATAACACACAATCTTGACTTTGGCCAACAAATTGTATGATAATTAACTAGGTAGATCTCTAAGATCAATTGGATCCCATCCAATTACTAGATCCAGTAGGTGGACATCCAAGTCTGAAACATATATCTTATATATGCCAATATATCCAATATATTGCCTAACCTTTTTCCTCTGAATCAACTAAGTCTTGGCTTTGGCACAACAAACTTAGTGATCCCAGTTAAGTGGAACCCATTGACCTTGGAAAGCTTCGTAATCAATGTCGATGGACAAGAAGTGGTCTTGACTTTGGCCAACAAACCACAACTTGGATAAGACACCGATATGGAACAAAGCTCTAGTGATTCAAACACATCCTCGACGGACAAAGGTCTTGACTTTGGCCAACAAATCACAACTTGGACAAGACACTGATATGGAACAAAGCCTTCATGATTCAATCACATTCTCGACGGACAAAGGTCTTGACTTTGGCCAACAAACCAATGCCAGTCTTGGATCTTGAGTAAGAATCACTCAATGGAAGGAAAAACCCTTAATATGATGTTGAGGGTTTTTCGCGTAATTGGCAACCAATTAATTATCTTTGATAAGGTCTCATCATCATACACCCTTAAGCATGCATTCTAAACACATAATAAGGCGCATATAAATAAATATAATAATGATATGCGGATGGATACTTAACACATTGTTCCTAGAACAAATCTCCCCATTTCCTCTCTCCCGCTAGCACAAGTATTACTTCTACCCGATTACATAACACTTCTAAAGAAACCTCATTTACATTAGGTGAGAAGATAAATACAAAGAGTAAGGAGGTAATAGGCTGGACACGCAGGTCCAATTTAATAAATTCTAAATTTATTACAACAATTTCCAAAATTGCCCTCACCCATCTAATATCCATCTGATATACATTATTCATACATGGCAACCATGTATTCAAACAAGCATGTTATCAATCAATCTAATCTAATTAATTAATCTGAATATTAATGACCATCCAATGTTCAAACAACGATTTGATTTTGTGCGAGTCCGACTCGTTTTGCTAAGTACTCAAAGGACGAATTCTTGAATTAAATTAAACTACAACATTAAATCCAATTTAATTTGCATTTAATATTAATTCATTTATTTAATTCCAAATTAAATATTACACTTTATTAATGAACCTTTACGACTTAGATTCTAAATCTAATCGTTACGGGTCTCAAAGCCCGATTAACATCCAATGTTAATTTAATTAAAGTCCAATGGGCTTTTAATTAATTTCTAAGGCATGGACTTTTGGTCAATATGGGTCAAACCCAAATACCAAAGCCCATTTAAGGAATCACCCTTATTTGCCAAGAAACCAATTTAGGCCCATTAGGCCCAATTAAAATTAAAGGTCCATTTAAGTCATAATTGGACTTTATGGAAATGGTTTTGGGCCCAATTGGATCCAATCAATTTAGCCTAAACCTAACTTGGTACAACCAAGCCCATTAAGCCCAATTACAACTTTTCAAGCCCAATTTCCAAAATAGGCCCAATTAATTAAATTACCAAATTCCAAATTTCATAACTTAATTAACTTAAGTGTATGCCATAATTAATTACCAAAATTAAATTTTCCAAAACACAAATTTGTACAATTAATTATGCTCATTATCATCAATTCATGTCCAACACATTTGAATCAAAATCAATCATTTTCCATGCATATTGTCTCGGCATTTTGGGATTTATTTGTCCAATTCAAAATTCAATCCAATTAAATCTCAAATCAACATTACCAAATTGATTTCAACTCATCCAATGATTAAAAAAAAATACCAAGACTTCTAGGGTTCATCCATATTTCGGCCAAGCCTAAAATTTGGGCAAAAATTGATCCAATCAACTTTTCATGAAATTGATCAAATCCAACTTCAATTAAACATCA
The DNA here is from genome assembly GCA_019454045.1 of Zanthoxylum bungeanum. Lineage (NCBI taxonomy): Eukaryota > Viridiplantae > Streptophyta > Magnoliopsida > Sapindales > Rutaceae > Zanthoxylum > Zanthoxylum bungeanum. The sequence goes on along the minus strand of SKCR01054008.1, from coordinate 51,693 downwards.
TTAAAGCATACTCAATCAAACAATTTCATCAAATCATGCTCAAATTGAATTTACCCAATTTTAACCATAAATCATTTTCATGCACAATTAGGCTCTGAAACCATTGTTGGGTTTCTCTAAGGTCCCGGGATCAAATCAAGCAATGAAACATCATATATGTGAATACTAGTAAAAGCATGGCGGAATCATATTTACAACGATCGGTTATGGAGATGCGAGGAACAATAAAATCTTCAAGCTTTATGTCCATGAGGCTCTCAGCTTTCTTGAAAAATTTGAGTTCCAAATTGGGTCATGGTCCTCCATTGATGCTCCAAGCTCCAAGTGGTAATTCCATGCTCACAAGTCGGTTTCCCTATCACCTTCGCATGATCCCGAATGTGTGCTAGCACTCTTGAAATTTTGCCACAAAATTTCTACAATTGCTTCTCCTAACTCACGGTATTTGCCAAAAATTGTGAGGAAAATGGCCTTTGGCCGAGAGTGAGAAGAGAGGAGAGGAGAGAGTGTGTGGTGTTAGTTGGTTTGTGTATCTAATACACAAAAATCAAAATCCAAAAAATTGTAAAAAGCCTTTCAAAAAGTCAAATACAATTTTGGAGCCAAAAAGCAATTAATGCTTTCCAACCACTTCCATCAATCAATATTGACATGTTGTCAATCACTCAAAGTGACTTGACATCACATCAATCAAATTGACTAATGATTTGACGCTTGATGTGAGTTGTGGGCCGCACTTTAATTCAAACACTCCCGGGCTCGGGTTCGCTAATTCCAAATTAATGAATTTTTCGTTGCAACGTAATTAAATAATTTTGCCTAGCAAAATCACTATTCATGTCGCTAACGAATTAATTCTAAATTAACTCGTTTGCCCGAATTAAAATCTAATTTTAATTTCGCATCGAAATATAATTTCGTATAATATATCGAATATATTATTTTATCGATTAATTTCAAATTAATCGTTCTCTCTCTTTAATTAATATTTTATCCTAGATAAAATATCTTTGTAATTAATCCCAGATTAATTTTCTCTCTCATCTACTTAATCCCAGATTAATAAAGTGAGAGTCATACGTCATCGGTGACTCTTCGGGAAGCGACCCATGAGATCCCCGGATATGTTGGCAGTAAATTCGGTCGTCGGACTATCCGAACACGTATGTACCTAGTACTACGTTTTTAATATACCGAAAGAGGCGTACACAGAACCTGTTAAAGCCCTGGACGACCTAAACCAAAGTACATTGATTGTCGCAAGTATTAGCGGTGCAAGTTTCAGGTTAAAACCAAATACACCTACCCTGATTCAGACTTCCATAGACACATAGTCATACTACCAATGGAATTCCGAGGGGTCTATCCAGAGCGAAGTTGTTCCATACCATCGGTAAACACAACCTCCTATTACACTTGCATGAGTATCTTATACCCAAATATATGAGAACTATGCCGTTATGCTCCATAACACGCACAAGTGCAATACTAGTCTATTCCACATTATCGATGTCCAATCTCGATAATACTATGACTTGGGATATTTAATGATTAAACCTTCATGGATTGATATTGTCTCATATCTTATCAATCCGGAACTAATCATATGGACCTTTCATCATTTTATATATCTTGGTGATCTAATCACAAATGATAAAAGAGCAATTTCCTTCGTCACATAGTTAATTTATACAACAACACCATGATCTGTACAAATAGTGATGTTATGGGTCATAACTGTCCAACACTTTCAATCTCTGGGTCAAGCGGTCGGAGTTCAAAGCTTCTGGTTCGTCTCATGTAGTTTCTAGAACCTGATAGTGAAAGATATATAAGTCCCCGGCAACGGCAACAAAAACTTGACCAGTGCATAATCACACGCGTATAACGCAAGCGCACGTATCGTTTAAGTAGTATAAAATGTATCGATCCCACGAGGACTTAATACCTAAGCTATTAATTTATGAAGCCAAATTATTACACATATATAATGGATTGGTTGTTTGTTTGGATGGTGACTTTAAACTTAAAACAAGTAGATAAAATTGCACGAAAGTAGGTTTAGGAAAATTCAATATTAAGAAACTATCTAGGGTTGTGAATCTTTCCAATATCTTTTAAAAAAAAATGAATTGGTTATTTCATGTTTGTGTAATATATTGGTTTACTAACTTGGAACACGAAACTATGCAAAAGCCTCTGTCGATGGTCAGCTGCACATACCCAGTGTCACCCAATTAAACCATATATCTATGTCAATCAAATTACCTGGATTCATTAAGATTAAGTTCCAATTGTGGCTACTATCGCCCGACAGGTATATGTCTATCATGTAAGGAAATCTATTAAAGGGTTATCTATCCTCAAGGAAGATCGTGGGCTATTAACTTTAAGGCTGAAACCTAAAATTCATTTGTCAAGTTTATTTCAAGTTTACCAGATCAATCTTATTAGTGGCCAGTTAACAAGACGCATTAAGCTTAAGACTTAATAAGTAAACCTTTATATTACCCAAACTATAAAATAACCCCTTATAACCCAGTGATATTGGAATTAATCACAACCCTATATAACAGACATAGTTACGACACATATCTAATGCTAATAAAAGCTTAAATAAAATAAAAGACATAAAGTAAATGCTAGAAATTAAATAAAGTAAATGCTGGAAATTAAAAAAATGTAAAACTACAATAAAAGAAAATGATGGGGGTTAGAGGATCCACTTTTAATATTTCAAAATTAGAAATCTCTCTTATTGTCAATATTTACCGATTAATTATATTTAAACCGACCATATAGGTGGTAATATCATTTGTCCAAAGTCCAACTGACCATATAGGCGGTAACAAAATCATATAAACCGACCATATAGGCGGTAACATGGTTAGCACATAAACCAACCATATATGCGGAAACTAAGTCCATTAATGTAAAACCAGCCATATAGGCGGTAAATAAAGTTGTCACCTAAATCAGCCAAATAGGCGAAAACTAATTAATCCAAATTTTAATTAAAATAAGGGAGATTAATCTAATTTATTATATTAAAAGTCTTACATTTTCACCCCAGCGTAATGAGATTACCTGCTCATGCTGTAAATGAAAACACACAAAACTTTATTAATTAGATAAAAAGAAAATACAAGAAAACTTAAAGTAATGCACAATACACTTTCCTTTAGGTTTACATGGAGAAATTCCTCCAAAGAAAGCAAGGAAAATTTACAAAGTTTAGCTTGGTATTTATAGGAAATCTAAAGGCTTCCACCAATTTCTCCACCAATTACTCCACCAAACATGGCACCAAACATGACATCAAACATGGCACCAAATATGGCACCAAACATGGCATCAAATCATGCAAGCATGTTTGGTGGAAGTTTGACAATTTTTACTTTTTTATTTTATTGATTTTATTTTATATTTTGAAAATGACTATAGTAATTACACAAAATATACTACAGTATTCATCAATTTCGGCATTCAAAAATTCAGAATTCGAAAATATTTAAATCTTCAAAGTTGTAGATATTTATGTCTTCTTTAATCTGACACTTAAATCAGCTCAATCAGATATCGGATGAAAGGGTTATGGCCAAAATACCAAACTTGCGTAAAATTGGAATTTAGGACTACAATTTGTGACGCGTATAGTAAATTTTGGTTTTCGCCATTTTTTTTGCTCTAAATTTCGTCATTTTAGCCCCGAGTTGATTCCATTAAGTCCTAATACTTTATTTATCTACAAAACACATATAAACATATCAAAACGTTCATCAAACCATAGAAACTAAACAAAATATTAGGTAAAATGGGCAGTAAATATTGATATATTTTTCTCTCATCAATCATCTGTCACCTAAAGACCGACCATATAGGCAGTGTCACATTACGTCAAATAAAAAAAACCAGCCATGTAAGCGGTATCAACATTAATCCATATTATTTAATTATAATTTCCATATTATAAAGTAAGTGAGATTGATCTACCTTATCATTTTAAAGGATTTCACCCTTCCCCCAGCAGAAATTAACTACAAAACATGAAAGAAATATAAAACAAACAAACTATTATTACTACTAAAAATAAAAGTACATTACTATAAATATATACAAATAAGATACAATCATCAGTTCCTTATTAAGAAGCTAAGTAAAGTATGAAATGGAAAATGAAATTATGGCTTCAATTTATAGCAAAGAAAAGGCTTCCACCAATTTCTCCACCAAACACTCCACCAAACATGCCACCAAACACTCAACAAAATCCTCTCAAAAATCCTCCACCAAACATGCAAGCATGTTTGGTAGAAGTTTGAAAATTGTAAATTGCCATTTCCTTTTTTTTTTTTTTGATAATGACTTTAATAATTACATATAACACTCTTTGGATTATTCATCCATTTCAGTCTTGAGAAATTAAGAATTCCAAATTCTTATGAGAATCAAAATTGTAGATATTTGCGTCTGATTTCATCTGTAACATGAATCACCTCAATCCGATATCGGAGTAAGAAGTTATGGCCAAAATACGAAAATTGTGTAAAATTGAAATTTTCGAAATTGTACTTCGTTAGAACGCCATTTCAAGTTTCCGACCTCCAAAATCCAAATATAAAGTCCAGGTTTTGCCCTTCTTTGTTCCACACTTCATCTTGATTGATTTCATTGAGTCCCGATTATATTTTATCTATAAAACAAACTAAAACACATCAAAACGTTCATAAAACTCGAGAAACCATACAAAATATTAAGTAAAAGGGGTGGTAAATATTGATATATTTTCCACTCATCAGTTGGTAATATAATGCAAATTTATATATTATAATAAATGAGATTTCTAGATTTTAAATAATAAAAGTTGATCCTCAAACCCCAATATTTTATTTCATTGTTGTAATTTTTACTTTTTAGTTTTCAACTTATTGTATGATGTTATATGTATTTATGTCTCTAGTAGTCTTTGGTATGTGTTGTAACTAAATACAATATCTAGGTTGTGATGAATTCCAATATCAATGGTTTTATAAGTTGATTTGTCATGTGTCTTGTGTAATGTCTTGGTTTATTTATTGAGTCTTAAACTTAATGCTTCTTGTTAATTGGCCTCTAATAAGATTGATTTGGTAAACTTAAAATGAACTTGAAGAAGGAATTTTAGGTTTCAAACTTAGACTCAATAGCTCACGATCTCACCTTAGGGCAAATGATCCTTAGGTAGATTTCCTTCCAGGATAAACATATACCTGTCGGGCGGGGGTAACCAAAATTGGAACTTAATCTTAATGAATTCAGAGTTTCCTAATTAACATAGACATATAGTTAATTGGATTACTTTGGGTGTTTGGATTTGACTATCGACAGAGGCTTTTGCATATCTTCGTGTTTCATGTTAACAACTGATTTACTACATTTGTGTAGGAGATTCAATTCATCATTAGAGTAATATTGGGCGGATTTGTAACCCTAGATGTTTTCTTTATTATTAATTTCCTTTGTATTTTTATTTTTTTATTATTTTGTTAAAACCAACTTCAACCTACGAACAATCATTTCCTACCTCAATTGGATACTTGTAAACATATAGCATTAATAAATAATAACATAGAATTTAAGTCCTCGTTGGATCGATATTTTTATACTACTAGAATGATATGTGTGCTTGCGTAATGTGTGTGATTTCACCCAATCAAGTTTATGGCGTCGTTGCCGGGGACTTATTTTTCTTGCGTTATTAATTTTGAAGTTATATATTTTACTTGTATCTAATTTTCTTTATTTTTATTTAATAGGTATTTTTATACTACTAGAATGATACGTGGGCTTGAAGTTTATGGATCATTATTGGGCGATGGATTTAAGAGGTGAAGATACACCCCACATCAGGGAGATACCGTCCGATTTTCTGAGGTCTATTGTCCAGCCCAACAACTATCCATGGATGTCAGAGCCAATTAACATGACATTTACTCAACCATCTCAGAACGCAATGATTATATATGAGATATGTGATGGTAACCACCCGAGCGATCAATGCATATACCTTTACAATTCATGGTGGTAGAATTATCAGAGATCTTCATACACAGAACCCACATATTTCACTGAATATTATTCTTCATCTTATCCACCATCAACTTATTATCTTCATCAAGAACCAGAACCATCAGAGATAAGACAGTTAATGGACATGCTCAAGAAACGGGAAGCTAAACTTGATGTAATTCTTCTGAGTCAAATAAAAACCTTACAGACGCAGACAGATCAATTGAGACAATTAATAGAAAATCATAGCTACCCACCTCACGGAGCAATTTTAGATGACACTGATGAAGCCTTTGAGTACCAAACATTTCATGATGACACCTTAATAGGGGATGAGGCTGAGCAGTATCAAGAGTTAGAGGTATCAGTTCAGAAGGCCAAACAAACAGAATCTTAATTTGATCTGGATAATTATCTGGTCGCTGATTACATCTATAAGAAACAAAAAGAAGAGCTACCTGAGCCATTCAAACTAACAACAGAGGATGAAGGCCTACAGACAAACATATATTTACATCCTCAGGTTGATACTCTTGGAGCATGTATTACGCAGATGTCGGATGAAGAGCTGGATGCAGAAATGTTAAAATACATCTGTAAATAAAAGATGGAACAAGATGCTGGCAAATACAATAGCGAATGTGAGAGCATAATGAAAATCTAATGACACCAGATGATACATCACATCAGTAGGGAGTATATATCGAGGACACTGCCAAAACATTGGACAGAATGGCACAACCATTCAAATTCAAGCCCCATACGAGACCTCATGATTTATTTTCGTTTCTTTTAGGAATCACTGGAGCGACAAAGTTGAAGAAGGTGGCACGAGCGCCGACTCAGTCAAAATCCTTTTGGCCACCTCATTTTCAGAAAAGACGATATAAAAGCAACGCATATGGGATTTCCTTTCAAGGACTTCCAAAACTACGCTGAAGCCTCGTTGAAGGATAATCTTCAGTCACGTCTGGCTAAAGACGTTAAATTTAGCACTCGCGGGGAGGCAAACCTTGTAACTTTTCATTTTTTATTTTTATTTTTATATTTTATGTACACATTTGTAGCATTTTTGATTTTGTGTGTTATTTTTTGTAGGAAAAAAATACAGACGGAGTATTTAAAGAAAATCAAATCAATCTACCAGTAAAAATAGGAACCATCAAGGAATGGTGTCTAACAAATCAAGCAATTTGCACGGTAGTGTTGTTCCCTTCATTTTACTTTGTTTTGTTTTCCATTGGGGAAAATGCTAAATTTAGGTTTATGGGTGATTATTGCTTGTTCCATCTTGTTATTTCCTATATGTTTTGTTTTTTTAATGCTTGTTTTTCTAACTAGTTGGTGTCTTCTAAACTTTTCTTCTTCTTTTTAAGACATTGGGAAAAATGTCTCAATTAGGTTGGGGGAATGGATAGTTGACTAGTTTATTTTTAATTTTCTTTATTGTTTTTTGAGTTTGTTTTTATTTTTCTTTGTTGTGTTTTGTCATTTTTACATAGTTGATTAGTTTATTTTTTGTTTTCTTTTTTTATTTTTTTCATTTTTTTCTTTTTGATGTCTATTTTTTTTTCTTTGTTGTATTTTTATGTTGTGTTTATTTTATTGTTATTTTTTTCTTAATTTTTTGACTAACCAAGTGGAATTATTATTTTGAGAGAGTTGTGTAAGGAGTTTTCGCTCCTGAGACGTATCTCAGGGTAATTTGTACCAAGTTATGTTTTTGTTTATTTCCTTTTGAATTATTTAATTTTGTGAATTCTCCATAATATTGATTAAAATTGACCTTCTTATGCTCATTTGCAGGTATTATCAACATACACGGTAACATATGAACATGGATGCAAGTGAAAATTTTATAATATTCAGTTCTCTAGTTTATTGGGACTAGCACCTAAGGACAGTGAAATGTGTATTTATAAAAAAAAAAAAAAAGATGAATAAAAACTGACCAAGCTTTTACTTAGTAACCGGATGTCTTGCCTTGCCAGTAGTGACTGTTCGCGTCAAATAGTACGGCTTGAGTTAGTTAGATAATAAATAAGCATCTACTTAGTAACCGGATATCTTGTCTTAGTAAAAAGTGATTGTTCATGTCAAACGGTAGAGCTTAACTATTTTAATAAATAAAGCTTTTACTCAGTAACTGGACATCTTACCTCGATAAGCGGTGATTGTTTGCGTTAAACGGTAAAGCTCTTGAAAAAAAAAAGAAAAAAATATTTATGTTCATAAATAAACTTTCATTACCAAAATGTGTGAACTCAAACATAACTTTAGGATAAAAATATTTCTCTCTTTTCAACTACACTTGTGAATATTGTGGGCACAATGAATTGATTAATACCTTATTAATTGTGTATATAGAGAATGGTAATAAAACATCAGAGAATTTACTTATTTGGTAATTTAGAAAGAAAGAAAACAACTACTAAATTGGAGAAGAAATTTCACTTTTTAGTTGAACTACTAATGTTTTGTTTCTTTTGTCTTTTTACTTTTGTGTGTATTTTATTGATGTTTGTGCGTATAGTCGCTGTAAACCCTCACGAGACAACAACTCGTCCACTAGGGACACATAGGGTTTAAAGACTTGATGCATATGCTAAATACAACCATGATCCCTATGAAAGTGATTTATTTCATTTTATTTTATTTCTTTTTCTCGAGGACTAGCAAAATATTAGGTTTGGGGGTGTGATGAGTGGAAAATATATCAATATTTACCACCCATTTTACATAATATTTTGTATGGTTTCTCGAGTTTTATAAACGTTTTGATGTGTTTTGGTTTATTTTGTAAATAAAATAAAATCAGGACTCAATGGAATCAATCAGGATGGAATGTGGAACAAAGAAGGGCAAAAATTGGACTTTATATTTGGATTTTGGAGGTCGAAAATTTGAAATGGCATTATAACTAAGTACAATTTCAGAAATTTCAATTTTACGTAATTTTCTTATTTTGCCCATAACGTTTTACTCCGATATCGGATTGAGGTGATTCAAGTTCCAAATGAAATCAAACGCAAAGATCTAAAACTTTGATGTTCAGTTTTCAAGACCGAAAATTATGAAATATCCATAGTGTGTTTTGCGTAATTATTAAAGTCATTATCAAAAACAAAAAAAAATGAAAAATGACAATTTACAATTTTCAAACTTGCACCAAACATGCTTGCATGTTTGGTGGAAGATTTTGTGGAGTGTTTGGTGGCATGTTTGGTGGAGTGTTTGATGGAGAAATTTGTGGAGAAATTAGTGGAAGCCTTTTCTTTGCCTATAAATTGAAGCCATATTTTCATTTTTCATTTCATGATTTCCTTAGCTTATTAATAAGGAAATGATGCTTGTATCTTGTTTGTATATATTTATAGTAATGTACTTTTATTTTTGGTAGTAATAATTATTTTTTTTATCTTTCTTTTATGTTTTGTAGTTAATTTCCGCTAGGGGAAGGGTGAAATCTTTAATATGATAAGGTAGATCAATCTCTTACTTTATAATATGGAAATTGTAATTTAATAATATTTATTAATATTGATACAGCCTACATGGCTGATTTTATTTATTTGACATAATGTGATACCGCCTATATGGTCGGTCTTTAGGTGACAGATGATTACCGCCTATATGCTAGTTTATGGACAAATAATAACAACGCATGTATGGTTGGTTTGACTTAATTGGTTAACACTGACAATTTCTATATTATAATAAAGTAAGATTTCTACATTTTGAATATTAAAGGTGGATTCTCTAACCCCCAGTATTTTATTTTTATTCTAAGGAAGTGATGAATCACAATATTCACGAGTTTAATAATTGATTTTCTTTATATAATGTGTGATGCTTTGGCTTGTTTATTGAATCTTAACCTTAATGGTTCTTTTGCTTGATCACCAATAAGATTGAAGTGGTAAACTTAAAATGAACTTGGAAAATGGATTTTAGGTTTCAGCCTTAGATTCAATATCTCATAATCTCACCTTAGAGATTTCCTTCCAGGATAGACATATACATGTCGGGCGTGGGTAGCCACAATTGGAACTTGATCTTAAATAATTCAGAGTTTCTTAATTAACATAGATATATAGTTAATTGGGTTATTTTGGGTATTTGCATCTGACCATCGATAGAGGCTTTTGCATATCTTCGTGTTCCAGGTTAACAACTGATTTATTATATTTGTTGGACAAAATGACCCATAGCGTCACTATTTGCACAGATCATTTTGTTGTTGTAGCAAATTAACTATGTGACAAGGAAATTGCACTCTCATCATTTGTGATTAGATCACCATAGATATATAAATGAAGAGAGGTCCCTATGATTAGTTCCTGGATTGAGAATGATATGAGACTGTATCAATCCCCGAAGGATTAATCATTAAATATCCATAGCCGGAGTATTATCGAGACTGGACGTCGATAATGCGGAATAGGCTAGTATTTCACTTGTGTGCGTTGTGAGGGCACAACGGCATAGTTCTCATAAATATAAGTATTGGATACTTATACAAGTGCGATAGGAGGTCATGTTTCACCGATGGTACGGGAAACAGCTTCGCTCTGGATAGACCCTTCGGAATCCCATTGGTATTATGATTATGTGTCTATGGGAGGCCGAAATCAAGGTAGGTGTGTATAGTCTTAACCTGAGACTTACATCGCTAATACTTACGATAATCGATAGACTTTGGTCTTGGTGGTACAGGCTTTAACCGGTTCTGCGTACACCACTTCTGGGTTATCAGAGAGTCGTAGTGTATTGGGTGTGATGTCAAGATGGAAGTATCACTTCAGTCATATTGGAGATGATGTCACGCAGGATACGGTACTAGTGCTCTTGAGTGTTGCGCAACCAATCGGGATATTGTGACCAGGTCATGAATATCCGATTATAGAGACTATGTTACCAGGCATCCGATATGTGCTTCGGACGGGGTAGACACTTATCCAGCCTCAGCCCTAGCATGTGACTATCCGATACTGGGCCGTTACACACAATACATTAGTATACTACGCTTGATACAGATCTTAATATTTTTAAATGGATATGTCCGGAGAATTGGGAAGACTTGGTGCTTTGCTAGGAGTCGACCTTGTTTCGTAAATCGGTAAAACGTAGTACTTGGTACGTACGTGATTCGGATACTCCGACGACCGTATTTACTGCCAACTTATCCGGGGATCTCATGGGTCGCTTCCCGATAATCCACTGATGATGCACAACTCGCACTCTTGAATAATCTGGGATTATATAGAAGAGAGAGAGAATTAATCTAGGATTAATAAAGGAGATATTTTATCTAGGATAAAATATCGTCTAGAGAGAGATAACGATTAATTTGGAATTAATCAATGAATTAATATATTCGATATATTAAACGAAATTAGATTTCGACGCATAATTAAAATTAGATTTTAATTCAGGCGAATGAATTAATTTAGAATTAATTCGTTAGCCACGTGAATAGTGAATTCGCTAGGTGTAATCATTTAATTACGACGCGACGGAAAAATTGTTAATTTGGAATTAGCGAACCCGAGCCCGAGTGTGATTGCGAGCGCATTCGTATTTCGAATTCGAGTGCGGCGACGCAAGTCACATCAAGCGTCAAATCATTAGTCACATCAAGCGTCAAATCAAATGTCACTTTGAGTGATGTGAAATGACAACATGTCACTTTATTAAAGTAGATGTGACTTGATGGACTTGTGATGGACTTTTGACTTTGGAGTGTGGAACACTCAAGGACATTACAATAGATTTAATTTGTTTTTTGAAAGCAAACTAAATGGTAAAAACATTTATTATTTTTGGAAAATATATAAACAAATGTTATACCATTTTTGTAATAACTTAACACAAATTCCATCTCTCTCATTTCTCTCCTAATACTCACGCCCAAGCTTAAAAAGCTCACTGGTTTGGAGCCATAAATTGCGTGAATAAGGGAAGCAAGAGTGGATATTCATGGTGGAAATCCAAGTGCTATCACACTTACGAGTCTTGCAAAGGTGGTAGGGAGGTTCACCCATGAGCCGGGATCCGTTCGACGAAGCTTGGAGCTCCATTTCTCAACTCAAAATTATGTTTTTGGAGGCAGTGAACTACAGCAGTTTGGCGTCCTTGGCAGTGGCTATTTGGGCTTGATTCGTCTCCAAATCGACTCAACCGATCGATGTGAGTATTCCGCTACCTCCGTTTGTGTATTCACACATTCTTTTCATTACTTGTTAGATCTTGGGACCTAGATAATAACCAACAATATTTGTATAGGAGATTCAATTCATCATTAGAGTAATATTGGGCGGACTTACAACCCTAGATATTTTCTTTATTATTAATTTCCTTTGTATTTATTTTTTATTTTTTATTTTTTTATTTAGTTAAAACCATCTTCAACCTACGAACAATCCTTTCCTACCTTAGTTGGATACTTGTAAACATATAGCGTTAATAAATAATAACATAGAATTTAAGTCCTCGTGGGATCAATATTTTTATACTACTTGAACGAGGCGTGCGCTTGCGTAATGTGTGTGATTTCACCGATCACCAACCGACCATAAAGGTGGTATCCAATTAAGTCAGGTTAAAATTAATTTAATTAAGTCCAACCGACCATAAATGCGATGTCCAATTAAGTCAAATTTTGAGATAATTTATATATTATAAAATAAGGGAGATTAATTTAAATTATAATAATAAAAGTTTCACCTTTCACCCTAGTCGAAAAAAGTTACCTACTCATGCTTTAAGTAAAACAAACAAAGTTTTATTACTAAAATAAAAATTAAATACAAGAAAACTAAAATTAAACAAACAAGATACTCTCTTCATAGTATTTTAAGGAAATTCCACAGAAGAAAGTATGAGTTTTACATCAAATTTGACATGTTATTTATAGGCAAATATAAAGGCTTCCACCAATTTCTCCACCAAACATGGAGGTTTTTGTGCCATGTTTGGTGGAAGTTTGACAATTGTAAATTTTCATTTTCCATATTTTTTTTTTTGTTTTTGATAATGACTTTAATAATTACACATAACACACTTTGGATTTTTTATCAATTTCGGTCTTGAAAACTTCAAAATTCGAAATTCTCATGAACAGCAAAGTTGTAGATCTTTGTGTCTTCATTCATTTGAAACTTGAATCAACTCAATCAGATGTCAGAGTAAAATGTTATGGCCAAAATACGAAAATTGCACAAAGTTGAAATTTCCGAAATTGTACTTCGTTAGAACGCCATTTCAAGTTTCCAACCTCCAAAATCCAAAAGTCAAGTCCAATTTCTGCTCTTCGTTGTTCCATATTTTGTTCTGATTGATTCCATTGAGTCCCGATTTTATTTTATCTGTAAAATAAACAAAAACACATTAAAACGCTCATAAAACTTGAGAAACTATACAAAATATTAAGTAAAAGGGGCGGTAAATATTGATATATTTTTCGCTCATCAATACCCATGAAAAAACAAAGGGAAGAGCATATGAAGTTATAATGAGACTTGTTAGTTTCTAATGGTATATAAAGTTGTATCTCGAATGCAGATCATACTACCATCCATTCGAAATCAACTATGAAATTTATGTCCGGGTTTCCATCATACATACCAATGAATATATAACACAAACAAAACACACACCCACCATAAAAAATGCTTTGTAAAAATAAATGCAGCATGTTTTAATGTAAAAAAAATAAAATAAAATACATGCACACACACATGTGCAATGAAGGAAGATGAATGCACCATGTAAGAAGAATTACACCGAAGTGCAGTCTCATCAAGCCTTTTAGGATTAAGGAATTATGAAGTTATCGGGAAAAAATCTTCTTTTCCTACTCTAATTTTCTTAGGAATCTCTTTCACATGAGAATTCCTCGTCAGCATCATTAATTTCTCACTAATAATGTGAGTCTGTTTGGCAAGTGTTGACACCTGACGAGCTAGATTCGAAGATTCAAATCTAGGGCGAATGCTCTTAGACCTCTTTCTTTGTTTGTTCAACAAGAAACACTTGGGTCTAATACAAACCTCGGACAAGAATGAGGATTATCAAAATAACCTATAGGTTGAGGTTGGTTCACAGAAGGTGGAATAGTAGGAGAGATTATTTAACTTTGGTCAATAGGCTTCTTTCCTAAGTCAACTTGATTAGGTAAGGACTGCGCTATGACAAAAACAATTTTAGAATAGAAAGATCACATATTGACTTAATGAAGCCTCAAACTCTCTTTTCATAAGGGGGCATACCAATGCCTAACATGTGATATAACTTCTTAGTCCAACTAGAAAATACAGATATATATTTTCTAGCTGTAGGAAATGATTTCCCTCGCGCAACGGAAGCGACTTAGGCACCATTTTCTGCCTTTTCCTTTTCTTGGCCGAATCTGTCCAAGTGTTACACTCATTGTTTTGTACTGTATTTGAAGTTTTTCAACAACACCGAACAGATCCCGAACAGTAGTAAATTCCAACAATTCACAACAATAAAAACTACACTCAAAACATTCGAAATTACTCACTGTTTTGGAGCAAATTGGGCAACAAATCTGGTCTGTTTTTGTAAGTGTCCTAGACATGCCACGGGATCTCTAAGTGTGATTCGTGTGTGAATAAAATCAAAAATAAGTTGCAGAGGACTTACATTGATCGGCTTGAGTTCAAAACTTTTATGGATGTTGAAGCTTCCAAGCTCATTGGTGAGTATCCCTATCACCATCATTTGACTCCTATATGTGCTAGCAAGAATAAAATGGTAGAATTTTTCTCTCCAAGAGAAGCAACAATTCAGCATGGAGAGAGGAAGCAATCGGCCAAAGAGAATTAAGGCCATTCGGCCTGCTTCTGAAATTTAATGGCCAATTCGGCCAATGCTTTTAAAAGAGAAACAGAGGCCAATTCGGCCTTATCAAAGAGAGCAAATTCAATGGCCTTTATATTTGTTTCTTTCTGCCAATAACTTTTCATTTTGAAAAGTAAAAATGGCTATTTTGGTTGCAGAGGCACTTTGCTTTTTCTTTCTAAAGAAAAGCAAGCATAATGCTTTCTATAAAATGGCCACACATTAAAAGCAAAGCAATAAATGCTTTCGGCCTGTGCTGAAGAAGTCAGATAGCACCCTTTTATTTTCATTCGGCCAACAACCAAATAAAGGCCATTTCGGCCAAGTCTTCTAAAGACTAGGAAATCAATTGCTCGGTCAAATGGGAAAAAATAATAATGAATAATAATAAAATTCATTAATTGTATTTTTCTTTTCAAAAGGCAAAGAGTATTTTACAAGTTTCCACCAAAACCCATCATTCACTTCTATCACCAAATGTGACTAATGATGTAAGTAAAGTGGGCCCCACTTTAAATTCAAAATTCAAGTGAGCTTGCTCAACACACTTCGGGCTCGGAAATTGTTTAATCCGATTAAACGAATTTTCCGTCGCGACGTAATTAAATCTAATTTAATTAAATAATTATGTCTCGCAAAATTATTATTAAAATCGCTTACGAATTAATTCCAAATTAATTCGTTCGCTAGAATTAAAATCCAATTTAATTCCGCGTTGAAATCTGATTTCATTTAATATATCCAATATATTATTTTAGCCCAATTAAGTAAATTAAATAGAAAAATTCAATTTAACTATTAAATTTATTTTGCTGATTAATTCCAAATTAATCACGTTCTCTCTTCGTCATAAATTAATCACAGATTAATTCTTTCTCTCTGATAATTAATCCCAGATTAATTTTATTTGAGTCAAATATCATCGGTGAATCTTTGGGATGCGACCCAAGAGATCCCTGAATATGTTGGCAGTAAATACGGTTATCAGACTATCCGAACACGTGCGTACCCGGTACCACGTACTTACCGATTTACAAGACATGGTTGGCTTCTAGCAAAGTATCGTGCCTACCCAATTCTCCAGAAATATTCTTCTACGGAATACATGATCTTTGTCAGACGTAGTATACGTAGTATTGCGCATTACGATCCAGTATCGGATGTCACAGGCTAGGCCTGGGGCTGGAGTTGTGTCTGCCCCCTACGAAGCATATATCGGATCACTAGCAACTAGTCTCTTTATGATCGGAAAGACATGACCTAGTCATACTTCCCCGATGGCTATAGCACTTAGAGTACCAGTTCTGTATCCCTGCGTGATTATCATCTCCATATGACTGAAGTGATAATTTCTTCTTGACATCACACCCAATACACTACGATTCTCAGTATACCCAGAAGAGGCGTACACAGAACCTGTTAAAGCCCCGGACGACCAAAACCAAAGTATATTGATTGTCGCAAGTATTAGCAATGCAAGTCTCAGGTTAAGACCAAATACACCTATCCTGATTCGGACTCTCATAGACACATAGTCATACTACCAATGGGATTCTGAGGGGTCTATCCAGAGCGAAGCTGTGCCCGTACCATCGGTAAACAGAACCTCCTATTACACTTGCATGAGTATCCAATACCCAAATATATGAGAACTATGTCGTTACGCTTCCATAACACGCACAAGTGTAATACTAGCCTATTCCGCATTATCGATGTCCAGTCTCGATAATATTACGACTATGGATATTTAATGATTAAACCTTTGTGGATTAATACTGTCTCATATCTTATTAATCCGGAACTAATCATAAGGACTTTTATCATTTATATATCCGAGTAATCCAATTACAAATGATAAAAGAGCAATTTCCTTTGTCACATGGTTAATTTGTATAACAACACCATATTCTGTACAAATAGTGATGATATGGGTCATAATTGTCCAACAGTTTTTCTACTCTGAAACAGCCCCAAAATAACCCCGAGTCAGCCTTCTATATTGGTAAAATTTTATGCATAAAACGACCAACCAAAACAAACCGAAAAAAATACACAAAGCTCACTCACAATTAGTCGCAACTCACGGCCTGATGCAAGAAAAATGCATGTGATGCACTTGCTTTGACAATGAAACAATAACTCACGCCACTATTACCCAAGACAACAAACACGTCCAAGGTGATCACTTGTGATTGGTCAACTTCTTGAAGTTACATGCATCATTCATGCTAAATATGGCTTCCTTAGTGCGTGAGCTAATGTTATTATTATCAGAGAAGCAATTTGGATTGTATGAATGTGATCAATGCCGAGAAAAATATTTCAAGGATCGGGTCTACCACTCCATCGTCCGTACTGTGATTCATCACCAAAAATCTGTGAGGGTGGGCTCGTATCAACTCATTTGAAGAAAGATTTTCTTGAGAAAATTTTCCTCTATCTTTTCTCTTATTAAAGGATTATCTAATAATCATCAATATAAAAACTATATAATAAACATTTTAATATATAGTTACAAAGTGTGACATATTATAATTATTAATCAAATTAATAATTATGTCATTAAATAATTCTTAATTATTTAATATTTTTCAAGTGACTTCATAATTGGACTATCCAATTATTCCATGGATTTCTCTAGTGTAAAGAACTAATACGGGGACTAATAGACCTATAGTTTTAATAATCCTGAAATATTAATTAAAGCTCTTTAATTAAATATTCAGAATTATTAACTTTATGTTATTCCACTAAAAACCAAAAGCTACAATCTAGTTACTGTATGTATATTGTATACCGAAATTCGTTGGTATCCACGGATATAATCACTGCATACAAATTGACCCTTCACGAGTATCTCATAATTAGAGTCGGGTCATAATGTCTGTTATACCCCTCTAATTATTTTGTGCTACAAGTACCATTGATTCTCTAATGAACGATTTATTCATAACTGTTATGAATATTAATCTTTCTATTCTTAATAGAATGACTTGAGCGCTCTAATCGTTCAAGTACTGAATCAACCCTTAAAGAAGATACTCATATACTTCTCATAAGAAGAAGTGGATTTGATATCTATGTAAAACGTAACCAGTCACATACGAAACCATGTCCCCAAAATACGTAGATATTGGTCGGGATTTCTTCACCAACTTCACCTTTTTAAATCAAAGGACATAGCCTACCATGCAAGAGTTCGTAGTACACTCAGGACTCAGATCAATCCATATATGATCATCTATTAGACTGATATAAAATTCTTTATTTATCAGATATTAAAAGAAATTCATTTCTATCTTGGTCTAGTACTATATGATCGCATCAAATAAGGTGCCTATATTTCCATAACACCACATGAACGAACCCGGGTCAAAGTCGTCATATAATATGGAATGGATTGTAGCTGTAGATAAATAACAAATAAATTGTCCTTCGTTGTTTGCTTTATACAATAGTAAGGAACCTGAGATGGAACTAGAGATTCAATTAGGTGAAGGATCTACAACATAGGTCGTACGTAAGTCGAATAGAATATCAAGGCCTCCTGAAAGACTTTTTTTAACATCTGATATGAGCCTTGATATTATCTTATTGGAGGAAACAGATCCGACTACGTATAAAAAAATGATATTTGATATCGATTCGGGAAAATGGCATGAAGCCATGAAATCCAAAATGGATTCAATGCATGACAATCAAGTTTGGGACTTAGTTGAACTTCCTTAAGAAGTTAAACCTATTTGTTGTAAATGGGTTTACAAAATAAAGCGAAACCTTTAAGGCCCGACTAGTAGCAAAGGTTAAACTCAACGTCCTGGAAATGACTATGAGGAAACGTTTTCACCAGTAGCCATGTTAAAATCCATTAGGATTCTTCTAGCCATTGCTGCATATCACGACTATGAGATATGACAGATGGATGTGAAAACCGCTTTCCTAAATAGATTCCTTAAGAATGATATCTAAATGGAATAACCAGAGGGTTTTGTATCCATTGAGACTTCAAAATTGGTTTGTAAGCTCCAAGAGCCTGTTTATGGACTTAAATAGACATCCCGAAGCTGGATTTGTCATTTTGATGAGATAATTAAATTATCTGGATTCATCAAGAATGATGAAGAACCATGTGTTTATAAGAAAGTGAGTGAGAGCATGATAGTTTTCATAGTCTTTTAGGTAGATGGCATCCTTATCATAGGAAATGATATAGGATTGATGCAAAGTGTGAAAGCTTACCTTTGTAAGAACTTCTCCATGAAAGATATGGCTGAAGCTTCTTATATACTAGGTATAAGGCTCTATCGAGATAGAGTTAGAAAGCTTATAGGGTTATCACAATCGACGTCCATAGATAAGATGTTAGAAAGGTACGGTTTTACCAAGTGCAAGGCAGTAAATGTACCTTTATGATACGACATACATCTTTCAAAGAAAATGGCACCTCAGACTGAAGAAGAGAGAGTTAGGATGTCTAACTTGCCATATGCTTCTTTTATTGGAAGCATAATGAATGTTATGCTATGTATTAGACCTGACATCAGTTTCGGCGTCAGTGTGACCAGCCGATATCAATCTGATCTAGGTAATGATCATTGGATAGCCGTGAAACATATCCTGAAATATCTTAAGGGTACTAAGGATAAGTTTCTGATATATAGAGAAGATGAGGTACAAGTTAAGGGTTATACAAAATCCAACTTCCAGGAAGATCCAGATGATCGAAAATTTACATCATGATACATATTTACCCTTAACGGTGGTGTGATTAGTTGGCGATGTTCAAAGCAAGGCTCAACAGTTAATTCCACCACTGAGGTGGAATATATAGCGGCTTCAGAAGTTGCTAAATAAGCTGTATGAATTAGAAATTTTATCACAAAACTTGGCGTTATACCTAGTTTTTTGGATTCGATCCCATTGAACTGTAATAGTAGTGGAGCCATTGCGCAGGCTAAAGAGCCGAGAGTGCATTCCAAATCTAAAAATGTGGAAAGGAAATACCGCATAATTAGAGAGATAATTGAACGAAAAGACGTAGTGGTCTTGAAGGTTCAAAGACTAGACAACGTATCAGACCCGCTTACAAAAGCCTTACCTCCTAAGTTATTCGATAAACATGTGAAGGAGATGAGACTGCGGTACCATCCAAATTGGCACTAAGCAAGTGAGAGTTTATGGGAGTTGGTGCTTGGAGTGCCAATCTGAATTGTATATTTTATTATTTATTAATAAAATAATTACATTTTTATTTCATACCTTATTAATGGTATTATCATTATGCTTATTAGATTGATGTATAGATATGTTAAATTTGACATCGACCTTAGAATAGTCTTGTAGTAATATTGGATACTAGGTGGTCTGACATTGGGATAAGTACTACTATGGTAAATTATTCTTAAAGTATATATATTCCTAGTCGTTGGTTTTGGTATACGGTCAAATTCCTATAACATAGAATACTAGCACATGTCATATATTGGAATTGTAGTTCCAATGATTTAACTCGATATACCATGAGTTTTGGAAACTCATATAGATGTGTGGGTATTGGTTGGACCGAATACTGAATGACTCACAGGTGACTCCTAATAGTTGGAAGTACACACCACCGTCAATAGGAATCTCCTCGAGTCGAATAGCATATATAATCCTTTCATTATAGGATAACATTGATTTTGTGTGAGATCCTTCATATTTTGATGTCATGTATGTCAGAAACCTTTCAAGGTCTTGCCTCTAGATGTTCGTTGGGTATGGACCGATGCACTCACTAATCAAGTACGAAGCAAAATAGGATTTATCGGCCTGTATGTGTACCATAAAGGATTTAGGTATCCATGTGAGTAAAGTCACAATTCTTAGAACTTTGGTCAAAGTCGATCACATATGGTGGATCGCATCAGTTATGAAGAATCGTGGATATGTCGACATGAGATGTGCGCCTCGGAAACTTGACGGTGTATTCTATGTTTCCTAAGCACAACTAGGATAGCCTATGACGGAGGGATTGTTAAACATACGTGATGACCTCGATTTGCATAGTTCAGAAAGGTCGTTTGTAATCTTCGCGAATTCGAAGGTGACTGAATTACATTTATATTAGCTAGGCTTATATGACGAACGTGTCTGAACTTAGAGAGTCATAATATGAAGTGTACTCGTTGAGCACTAGGGTAGCCGATTAATTTTGATAAAAGATAATATTCGATATTATAATTATCAACTAAGATAATCAAGTATTATTGGATAACACTGATTCTTTACTTTGACCTAATGGGATTAATTCAATAATTACACAAGGGTTTAATTGTAAAATCATAATTATCTCTACCATTTGAGGATATTATGGTAATTGTAAGTATGTAATAATAGGTGGTTTTGGCTTGATTTAATTGGATTAAATCAAAGTGGTAAACATTTAACTAATCCATTTCCTAATCTTTGGCTTGATTCAATTGGATGAAATCAAAGTGGTAGACAATGAAGATTAGTCACAGCTAATTATATATATTTGGACAAATTAGATTAAGCCAGCGTAAAAGTTGAATACAACTTTTATTAATTAAAAATTATCTAAGTTTTCCAATCTTCTAAGTTAGAGAAGTTTTTACAGAAACTTATGAGGTCTCTACAATATTTTATCTAGAGAAATTAAGATTGGATCTTGAATTGAAGCTTGCTAACATTGTAATCAAGATTGGATCTTGGAGTGAAGCTTTCAAACTCTGGAGGTTCTCCTACCATTTCAACAATGAGAAGAAGATTGGATCTTTGCATCAAGCTTGCGAGGTAAGTTTGAACTTCTCTTAAGTTATGTTCTTTTATGTATTGGATGCATGATCACATTACTTAATGTTGAAATACGGCTAATAAATTGTGTTAGGATACTTTGGAAGTATAAACACAATATGCTTGTTATTAGGTCAAAATATTCATGTTAGACATAAACATAAAATTAGAGTTTGGAATTATAGATTAAAGCTTAGAGGCATGGCTACCATTCTAGAATCACTTGACCATCTTTGGGTGACCTAAAATTGTTCACGATACATTTCTTATTGGGATTCTAATTTGATTTGTGTTTTGGATTCAAAATTTACGCAAGTACATATTTAGAATAAATTTATGTTTTTGTAAAAATATTTGATATTTTAAAAAACTTGAATTTTATTCTATAACATGTGTTGATGTTAGTTTTGATGTTAAAAATTAATTTTGGGTGTTTAGGGAAGACCAAAATAAATTAGGGTAATGGACCCTAATTCTTCAGCTCTCTGGAAATAGAGCTGAAGAAATTGATTTGAGAAACAATTAAAAAAATAATGGACTTGCAAGCACTGTAGCACGCGCGTCATGTGCATGCGCGCGCTGAATTTTATTTTTCTCCATTTTTGAGTTTCCGGACTCTAATTCAGTCCCAGGTTTTTCCTAACACTCGTAATGGAATATAGTATTTCATTAAATAATTTAAAATAACACCCATGCTTGATATCCATGGGTTAGACCCATTTCTGTTGTGCTGGGCACCGATCTGATCTTAGGGGTTCCTCAACTGCCCCAACAGTATTATCCCTCTAAATTAAAGGCCAAATATTAAAAATAATGTTACCCCAATAATTTACTAACTATTAATTTATTTATTTTTTTCTCAATTTTAATTAAAATTAATTAAAATTATATTTAATTTATTTAATATAAATATAAAATAATTTAAATAATTAAATCTAATTTTATATTTCAAATTTATTAATCAAATTAATTTTTATGAAATATCCCGATTATCCTAATCCAATTAGGAAATCGTATTTTGCCAAAATAATCATTCATGAACTTTTAATAGACATAATTGAATTTGTAACGTAGATGAGAATTATATTTGTGCGATCATCCTAAGTTCATTATCGAGTAGCAGTGAGATAATATTAACTCTTTAATATTTCATCTCCATCATATCTCACATACCATGGGTAATCGCCTAACAGCAAGTCATGGTCCTTAGTCGATAAATGAAGTGGGAAAACGTATGAACCTGTTAGAATACACTTCGAGCATGTTGTCTCACTCCTTCTGACATTTATGTTTCTTATCGACTCTGGGATCATGGTAAGGTAAAATTCTTTATACTCGACACACCTTTAAACTCGATCTTGTGGATTTGATATCTCTAAGATATCGACCGCTTTGGCCAAAGAATTATATCCACAACTTTAAGTTTCCTTGAAACATCTCTAATTTTTATTGTCAAAGCTATCGGATCCCATCTTGAAGCATACGTGACTTTATGCGTTAATCGTTCAAGGCCATCAAGCATTTATTCAAATGATGTGGATAGTAAAATAAAAAAATATACTAGTGAACCAAGAATACTATCGCACAAGTCAACATGTGATCTCAGGTAAGAGGATATAACGACACTAATGTATTATTACGAAGATTAATGACCTTAGATAATATTACCATATGATCTTACGCTTTTGTGGTTGTGTTCGATATTTCTTTCTACTGATGAAAGTATCTATTATTTATGTCCTTATGATATGAGACTCATCATCCATTCTATTAACATCATAAGTCAATCAAGGCGAAACCCAATAATATTGGTCGAGTGATATATTACTGCCTTGTATAATAATCACATTTTATTAAGAACTTAATTTCAGACATATATAAATTTTGTTGACTTTCAAAATCACAAACATCTTTTGAGTTAACAATATGTATTTGTCATAATATCTCGGGACATACACATAAAATATAGATGTAATGATTTGTAGAAAAAAATATCTTTTATTAAATAGATAATAAACCATATTATAAAATATTTTACCTTAAACCATGACATCCACAACTGGTTTTAGGGCAAACTATAGGAGCAAAGCATAATTTTTCACTATGTCTATTACTCAATTTTCTTTTCTTTTTTTGAATTACTCACTGGACAAACACCTAAGGTGTGGCAAAACCTTTCCACACCTAACCATTTTCATCAAAGTTAATCCATTCATTCCTCTAAGTTATCATGCCACTGAAAAACTCTGATAGCCAAACTCTAATTAATTCCACTATTGGAATACATTCACTTAACAGGCTTAGTACCTCTTCGAATAGAGTGGCCCTAGTCGCTCCTCTTGTATACTTATGCCTTCAACATAGAAAGGAACTTTGGCAGACATACCAAGCTCAAAGTCGGTGCAGAAATTTTGATACTTGTCTATGAGGAAGAAACTCCAACCCCATGCCAATGAAGCATAACAAGGCCTCAGTGGGACGTAACCCGACCCTGAGTCGATATAATCACTTGAACAAACGGGAATGTTCCCTCCTTGTGCCACCAACATTTGGCCATGGGGGAGAAACTCCAAACCCATACCATTAAATAAAAAAAGGCCTCGATGGGACGTAACCCGAGCCCGAGCCAATATAATCACTTTGCCATAAGGTAATGATCCCTCATTGTGCCACCAAAATTTGGCCACGGAGGAGAATCTCCGACCCCATGTCAATGAATACAATAAGGCCTCGATGGGAAGTAATCCAACCCAAGCCGATATAATCACTTAGCCACAAGGGAATGCTCCCTCGTTGTGCCACAAATATTTGGCCATGTCGGAGAAACTCCACCCCATGCCAATGAACCATAACAAGGCCTCAATGGGACGTAACCCGACCCGAGTCGATATAATCACTTGACGCAAGGGAATGATCCCTCCTTGCACTAACACACAATAATAGGGCCTCGACGGGATGTATAACAGCCCCAAGCCAATACAATTACTTGGCCATAAAGGAATGTACCTTTCTTGTGCCATCAAATATGGCCTCGGCGGAACGAATACAGCCCCGAGACATCATAATAAGTTGGCCACAAGGGAATGTACCCTCATTGTGCCCTTAAATATGGCCAATTGGAACAAATATAGCCTCGAGCCATCATAACAGACTGGCTACAAGGGAATGTACCCTCTTTGTGCCATCAAATATAGGCTCGATGAAACGAATACAGCATCGAGATATCAAATTTCTTTCCAAGACTTAACCACGAGGGAAGATTTTCAATCTCCAGTAATCACTATGGAAAATGGAAATGGCGTCCCACACCTAGTCATCCATCAAAACAAAAACCAAGATAAAAAAATAAGATGAGTGCAGCGAGGGTGACATATCACATACCTCTTATTGACCTAAAATTAACAACAAAGGAGACTGAGATAATAATTTTGAACCTTACAGTCCAACGTCTCGGAGAATCGATCTACGGATTGAGAGGGTGGCCATGCAATGAGATTTTTCCCATGTTAGGCAGGCCCTGAGTCTGAAAATTCCATGGAGACCCTCAGGCCTTCCCTGTTCTATGGTCCTATGGATCCGAAATAGGACGACCAATGCCACGAGGGCATTCTCCCTCCTCGTGCTAGGAATACCCGAGGTTGCAAATGACACGAAGGCTCGTGAGCCTTCCTCGTGCTATGCACCTCCAACAATGGGAGGAAAATTCTATGGGGGAATTTGCAAGATCAAAGGTATCGTAGTACCGCAACCATTCAATATCCATAGGTGCTATGATTACCTTGAGACACTAAACATCATGTCGACTCGCTCGTCGAGCGTGTTATAGATACCGGAGGCACCAAACGCCACATAGGCCTTATTCAACATTCCTCAAAGTTGCAAGTCATTATGTATTAATGTTCCAGCCTGGGAGTTTGATAATGACACCTGGGATTGGCATGCCACGGGGGGCATCCCTTCATATGTTCTAAATTCCCTAAAGGTACATGTCATTGGGTGTTGATGCTCTAGCCCGGGGATTTGATAATGACACCGAGGATTGGCGTGCCATGGGTTTCGGGTCTTTCCCACATGTCTTGCACCCCTTGATATATTCTAATCACGAGTATCTCATGTCTTTCCCGCTCAAATAATAAACAAGCATAGATGGACAAGTTTTTATTTAAGAAATGGAAAGTCTTATTCATATTTAGGGTATCTACTGCCAATCCTACAACTCTTTGAGAGTCATTCTAAGAGAGGCTCTATTGAAAATATTTCCTCCGCATTTTGAACAATTCTTAACATTGTCCTTCTGAACCGAGCCCTTTGGAGAACAAGAAGACTGGCAGGTTGAATAACAGCCAAAATTTCTCTAAAAGAAACTTATTCAATATCATATCATTATGTAATGTCAAGAGTTGGAGATTGATGGGTTTCTTTTACCTCTATTACCAGGACATGGTACCTATCGACAAAGATTTTCAAAGAATTTTTGTCTCTCTGGTTCATTAACCTCAACGACCCCATCATCTTCCTTGGTACGCATGCCCATTTGAAATGGCGTACAAAGGACTTCCTCTCCTCTGTTTAGAGAAGCTACTGACACTTCCAGGGGTCAAGTTCCAAACCACAAGCTAGTTTATCCTCCCAGAGTCAATGAGAATACCTTATAGAAGGCCTCCCCTGCCATTCCCTGAATTTCCATCAACAAGACAAACTTCTCGACATGGGACTTGCGGTCCGTGTTGCCCTTGTAAACATCTATCGTGGGCATGGTAAATCTCCGTGCAAACTCTATTTCCAACACTTCCTTAGTGAAAATGGATGTTGTCTCCACGCCTTGTTTGCTTCGCGTCCCTCCTTTCATATTTTCCTCCCATTTTTTCATCTCCTTCTAGAAGCAACTCCTCATTTGGCTCTCGGAGTTGTTATAATTGTGTCCAAGGGTATCCTCATGCCCTCCACCACGATCGTGGTGCCTTCCATAACTTGGTACCGCAAGCCTCTCCTTTGGGCACCGTCCCAGATTACTCTCCCCGAAACACGGGCTTGCTGGATGATTCCGAGGTTTTTCTGCCTTCTTCTTCTTTCCAAGGCATCCCAGTTGGCATGGCGTTGGCAATGATTATGGATTTCATTCTCCAAGTGTTCTTCTTCCCATTTCCGTGACCTCCGTCTACTTTGGTGATCCTCTTTCCCCTTGTTATCTCCTCTCTTCTTTCGCTAAGACCTTCTTCCCCTCTCCCTATTGCCTTCTTTTCTAACTTCTTAATCTTCTCCAACATACCTTCATGAAGGTTTGGGTTGTTTCGCTTGCCTTCAAGCATCATCTCTTTCGTTTCGCAGGTTTTTCTTACTCCATCCACTCTCTTGTTGAAGCCTTTGAAGTTCTGTGGTTTCCATCTCTTGCCATGGTCTTAGTGCGTTTACTGGTTTTCGTAGTGATTTATCCACAGACGGCACCAACTGTTGACGGCTATTTTTTGTTTCAATGGTAATTCAGGAAAAACTACTTCTCGAACAAACCTCCCCCAAGTAGTGAATTTGTCTGGTTGGTTTGGAACCAAAGCAAACTTGGCAAGTAAATCAGAAAACATAGAAAAGACAAAGGATTTAACGTGGTTCGGTGGAATGGATCCAACCTACGTCTACGGGCACAAATAGAAAAGAACTTTTATTACAAACTCGGATTAGACCGACCTCCTCATCTCTCACTTACCCTTAGCTTTTTCTCTTTTTTACAAGTTGTGTAAATGCTACAAAGTGCTAGAAAATAATTTACCAGCCAGATATTCTTTAGAACCAAAAAAATAGAGCCCTTCCATCGGAGTCTTCGACCCTTTTATATAGTGTGTTCAGATTCTTTATTATACCAATTTGTGACGTCAGCCACGTTATCCTATTATCATTGTCTAGACTCATTTCCCCAATACTCTACAAATATTAGCTCTGTCGTCTGACATAACCACTCCCTACTATCTGAACCTTATTAATTCATCCTTTTTTGGTAACTACTACACATTCTGCCCATGTGCCAATATATATTCCAACCACTCACGTGGTTTTGTGTGTCAGTGGATAAGCCTGAGTCTCTCTTCCATCCCATCAGCCGCTGGCCTACTACTATCTCATCAGTCCTTGGGAGGCTCAAACTTTCATTTACGGTTTACGTCGTCCGTACGCGAGCAAAGTGCTACAATCCCAGCCTATATCCCCGGGTCGGTGTACCAAAACGGGCAACGCTCCTCCTTTCTCCTTTTACCAGGTCGTGTCAGTAGAGATGCCTTTACTTCCCCCACCTTCTCTTCAAAAGGGTCAAGCTGACATTAATCTCCTTGACCGCTTTAGTTATGGGCATGTAGAAATATTGAGAAATAGTTTCCCTTGATAAAAAGCTTGAACTGTTATGATTTTCTTCTAGCTTGTATCTTCTAGTGATCACATTCTTATGTTTCTTTATTTCTGATAAAGCTTCCTCAGGTGTATGTGTCTGTGCCTCAATTGACTTACTCCAAATCTCACTCCCATTGTTACAAGCACAAAACATATATGTTGACCACTTTGGGCCAGTCTTCATCTGCATGAATATTACCGAATCTGATCCTTATCATCAGGTCGGTCTTAATCTGCGCCTCGGGCTCTGGTCCTCTGTCTAACTTCTCATCCTTACGAAGATCTTGGACTTTCATCTGTTAAGTGTCAAAAACTCATTCTTCCCCTCTTTATACTTCACAGTTTGTCGGGGCTGAAAATCACCATCAATAAATATGATGTAGGATTTGCATCTTTTATTTATTGTTTAAAGAATTTGAATAGTCTCAATATTCCAAAATATAATGACGAGAAATGATAAGAAAACACATCGTTCTATTCCGACGAACTTACTTAAGCATAAACTCCAACGGTAAGACTCATTCAACACTAAGAATACTACAAGAACTTATAGAGATTTAGAAGTTAGAGAGTAAATGAGAGAGCTCTCCAAATTTTGTGTATATAAATGAATGGAGGAGTCCTCCTTTAGTAGCACTCAAACAGAGACAATACACTAAAATAAATTTGTGATTACAAAATTCAAAAATGAATTGTAACCATAAAGTTTGGTAATAAGTTTTTAAACAATATTTTTAGACAAAACTAGGAAAGTTGTTATAAGATTTTCATCAACCAACTATGAGATAAAATATATTGGCACATATACAAATAATATTTACCAAACACTTAACTGCCGTAACTTGAAGCCACTGCCTTTATAAATGTAATACTAGGTACAATATTAGTTCCCTTCATATTAGGCTACTTAAAGCAAATGGTTCTCAAGGGGTGTGATTTGGTGATAAAGTGCTTAGAATTTGGTTGTCAGATCCTACGTTCGAGTTCAGATGATATATTTTTTGTAAAAGCTTATGAAAATCAGGGATTTTACCTGCTCTGTTTTAGCCCGGATCGGATAATTTGGTTGTAGGAAAAAAAAAACACTTAGTGCAAATGGGTTTGGAAGATAGACATATCCGTCCACCGATCGCAAATTCTGATACTTTTTCCATTAAGACAGTGAAGTTGTTTTTCCAGATTCACGAGCTAGACCAAGACCAAGACTATGAACTTCATGATAGACCAAAGACATAATTAATTTGAACCACAAGCTTGGTTCCATGAAAGTGTCCAATTAGTTATGGTATCAAACTTAACAAAGGTTCAATTTGGTTCATATATATTTAATGGTAGACCTTTAAATACTCCAGTAGAAAAAGAGAACAAGTGATGATGCGGATAGAAACTATAGAAAAATATCTAAGTATTATGGAACTTGTTTAAATAATAATCTCAAATAAAATATAATGACGTCAAAAAATTGATTAATTTCGGTTTGGTATGTACTTTGTTTATCTGCATCTACCCCTCAATTCAAGATCAATTTCAAATTATAAGTTGATTCCAAATTATCTCTCATAGGTTCCGATTTTACAAGTTTCACTAAAATTTATTATGTCCCTTTGAATCTCTGATTTGATTAATATTTCTCATGCATGCTGGTGGATATGAAGTATTGTTTTATTATTATTTTTTTTTTCAAAAAAAATTAAATGAATGCCCCAATCCATTTCATATGAATGATGTGCATATTTTTTTTAAATCCTGTGGTGTACGTGTATTTGTAATAATATACGGATAATATTTTATTAATATATAATGTTATATAAAATTAAATGAGCATTGAATCCAAATTGTTGGACAAATAGCTTTATTATCTCAAAGAAATTGACTTACACAGTTTATAGTAAAATTATTTAAGTTCGTTAATCCTTTTGTTTTAGGCTAAATGTCCATTAATTTAGTCATTGTATATTAAAAAATACCCCAAAACACCTTGTTTGTTAGCTTTATTATAGTTATCACGTGTGTGCAAGATCAAAAAGTTATAGCTATCAATTATCAAGTAATGGGTGATATTTTCTTACATATTTAATTACCCTTTATACAGGCAATCCTACCAGTGATGGACAAATATATAAATATTGTTAGCTCATAACTCATAAGCACAAGGGTATTGTTACATAAATTAACAAGATTTAATGCAATTGTATTACTTGTATCACAACTTCGTGCAATCATCGGTCATAGTCAACGTGTCTTCCTTCTTGCCTTTACTAGTACTCAAAACTTTTTTTTTTTTTTTTTGATAACCGGGGTGTCTGGGCCAGCTTACGCGCACCTCGACTAATCCCCGGGACCTGTGCCCCGTGTCCTCAAAATTTTCACAACACAGATCAGGGTAAGTCGCTGGCTTTTCACACCAGGGGGCATGGCTCCAAGAAAATGCATCTAGTGGAATTCGAACCTTGAACCTGAGAGGAGCAAACCACTCAAACCCAAAGCCTTTACCACTGAGGCAACCTCTTGGAGTTACTAGTACTCAAAACGCCAAGACTTTGTGGAAATAACTAAAAGTAGTATCAAAATTGATAAGATTTTTCTTAGGGTGAAAGTCGTCTTCAATTCATGGAAACTTACACGCAGGGTGTCATCAATCAACCTTTACAAATTTACAAATTTTTAAATGATTTGACATGAAATTAAGTTTGTTTTTCTTGAGGCTTGGAAAATTCTAAGAAGAAAATACACTCGACAAACATCATAAATTCTTTTAACTCGACAAGTATTATTGCCAGGGTTGGAGGTAACGTAAGCTCTTTGGGCCCTTCGTCATGTAGAAAATTTTATTTTTATTTTTTATGACCTATTGCATATTTTTAATTTAAAATTTTAAAATAAATATTTTACTGAATTAAATAATGCAACTTTAATTGTTTAAAACTTCATTCTAATTAAATAAAATACTTTTTGTTTTATCTCTAACCTTAAAAAAAATTAACTTTTTATAACATTTAGTTCCTTAAATTTTTATTGCTACCTCCGCTCTTTCATTGACTACATATTTACAAAATGTAGGTCAACTGAATGCAATTTTTCTCACCCATCCAAGAAGCAGCAAAATTAATATATATGGTGATGAGTCCTTTGGAATTTCTAGTACCTATGAAAAGTCTCTAATCAGAACAAAACCTTTTGTCTTACATTTACTACACCGAATGTGTCACATTAAAACATCTATTTTAATTAATAAGTTTTCCTTTAGGGCGGACGTCTAAATTTATAAAAACATCAGAGTATTTATCCCACTCAGATATTCCAAATTTTTTTCATATATATAGAAAATATCAACTTCCAAATACAATAAAATATTTTAATAAGTGTTGGTTCATTTGATTAAGACACCACTGTTTTATAAAACTAATAGATAACGCGCGCGCTACGCCACTCGTTTTATTATAGACAAATATTATATATTGTTGATGGTGTTTTTAAGCACTATGATATTTAAGGAGTACGACAAGGGTAAAAAGGTAATTCCCTTCTCAGTCGAAATCATTAATGCCGACCCGACCACATGAGTGAGGAGCCGAGCACTTTATGATCGGTAACCCGACCACTTAAAGATCGGATGACCGGGTAATTATCAGGTCGACAGCAGCACTCTCAGTACAAAAGACTATCATGACCGACCACATGAAGACCGGGAATATGGCGGGATATGCTCCAGAGGATAAGTTATCCTACTCTCATGGGGAAAACTGATGAGTCAGAGTCCTAGTAGGATAAAGAAAGTAAATGTAGTTTTAATTAGGAATCCTTATGGGAAAAGGGAATAATTTTGACTAGGATTCTTTATAGGAAAAGGAAATTGTTTCAACTAGGAAATTCTTGTACAAATAGGAATATGATTTCTACACTATTATAAATAGAATGGTAGAGTGTGCATAAGGGGAACAAGTTAAAAAGAGAAAAAAGGTGGAGATCAAGATCATTATGTGAGACTTGTAAACAAAAGAGAGAGCTGAGAAGCGTGTTGAGTAATAAAAGTATCATCCTTTTTGTGCCCGTGGACGTAGGTCGGACCAAGATCCGCCGAACCACGTTAAATCTCTTTGTCGATTGGTGTATTTATCTGTCTTTTGCTAAGTTTGCTTTTGGTCCCCCATAACCAAACAAATTCACTATTGAAGGAGGATTGTCTCGGGAGTAATATTCCCGTATTGCCCCTGAGACCAAAATCAGCCGTCAACAGTTGCCGCCGTGGGGACTCAACAAAAAGTAGCTCGTGTGGTAAGACAATGGCAGAAGGTGGAAATCGCCAGTCATCAGGGAGTTCAACAGCAGAATGGATGGAGAAAATGGAGGAAAATATGAGGAAAGATAGGGGAAAATCAAATCCTTCTGAAATCCATGATGAACAAACTGGAGAGGATGGAAGAGAAGAATAATGAGAAACTTGAAGCCGGAACCGGTCGGAGGAGAGGCGAAATAGCGGAAGGAAAAAGGATCGCAGATGTGAGTGATGACGATGAACCGAGGAGGAAGGGTCCCTACAGGGTAAGATCTGTGGTGGTGCAGAGAGATTCCCAGACCGAGGACATGTGGGAGGAAGAGGAGGACAAATCGTCACCAGACTCCTCCTATGATGGCCCTCACAACACTAGGAGAAGAAGGAAAGAATATGACGAAAAAGAACGGGAAGATACCGAGCCTGAGAGGCACCACTCCCAAGATAACAGAAAGAAAGGAAACCGTAGGAGGCGGCATGGAACCAAAGACAGCAGCATGAAATCTTGGTTACGGGAGGAGCTAGCCAAATGGGGAGTATGCCCCAAAACCGATACAGTAGATGCTCGGGACGACGAGGTTGAATCTCCCCTCACAGAAGAAATAAGGTCGGCAAAATTCCCAAGACGTTTCAACATGCCATCGATGACGCCCTACAAAGGCCATTCAGATCCAAAGTCCCATATTGAAAGTTTTGTCCTATTAATGGAGGTCCAAGGAGTAGTAGGGGATGCCGTTTGCAAAGTTTTCCCTCTAACCTTGGGAGGATCTGCCATTCTGTGGTTCAGAAGTCTAGTCTCAGGGAACATCGGAAGCTTCGCGCAACTCAGGAAGTCATTTGTTCGGCACTTCAAATGGGCATGCGTCCCAAAGAAAATGGTGGGAGAATTGAGACTGACGAAGCAGGGGGATGATGAGCCCCTGAGGAATTTTATTTAAAGGTACCACAATTTGGTACTCGAGGTCGGAGCGTACGAGTCATCGGAAGCGCTAGAAAGTCTCAAGGGAGGTCTGAAGGTCGGGAAGTTGTGGACTCACCTGAGGATTCAAGACGTATCAGATTATGCCACTGCCTTGGAGTTGGCCAGGAAGTTTATCTTAATAGAGGAGGAGAAAAGATTGCCCGTGGAATAGACACCCGAAAGGCTAAGATACTCAGGTCAGACAATCAGTGGGATTCAATCACAAACTTGAGGAGACCAATCCCGGAGCAGAAGAAACTCAGACTGACACCTCCGAGTAGTCATGCTCAAGAGATAAAGTCATCTGTCCAAGTCAACCGTGTCGCGGGGAGGACATTATACACCCCCCTGAACAAACCTATGGCCCAGATAGTTCGGGAAATTCAGGATAAAGGTCTGTTGGCCGAGCCTAATTTGAGGAGGTTCCCGATTGAGGAGGGAAATAGTAGGGCTTACTATATCTACCATAACGTAAGGGGACATGCCACGAATGGGTGCAGAGACCTGCGTGAGCAGGTGGAAGACTTGGTGAAAAAAGGCTATCTCAGTGAGTACATAGACCATTCGGTTTTTGAGGACGACCAAGTTGATAGCGAAGGTCATCCGGTCGGATGCGTGGAATGCTGAGATGCAGAGAGGACGTATTAAGAAGAGCCTTACTTGTAGTGACCCTTGCAGAGTTGCAAGAAAGACAACGGATCCCAAAAATGTGAGTAAAACTTCTTATGTCTTAGGCTGACATTTATTTATGCTTGTTTGTTGTGGCCCACACAATGATTTTGATATTTGTTTTACGGCTCGGGTCTGCTCTTGTATCGCCGAGTCCGTTTTGTTGATATTTGTTTTACGGCTCGGGTCTGCTCTTGTACCGCCGAGACCGATGTTTCTTTCCGGCTCAGGTCTACTCTTGTACCGCCGAGACCGATGTCTCTTTCCGGCTCGGGTCTGCTCTTGTACCGCCGAGACCGATGTTTCTTTCCGACTCGGGTCTGCTCTTGTACCGCCGAGATCGATGTTTCTTTTCGGCTCGGGTCTGCTCTTGTACCGCCGAGACCGATGTCTCTTTCCGGCTCGGGTCTGCTCTTGTACCGCCGAGACCGATGTTTCTTTCCGACTCGGGTCTGCTCTTGTACCGCCGAGATCGATGTCTCTTTCCGGCTCGGGTCTGCTCTTGTACCGTACCGCCGAGACCGATGTTTCTTTCCGACTCGGGTCTGCTCTTGTACCGCCGAGATCGATGTTTCTTTCCAGCTCGGGTCTGCTCTTGAACCGCCGAGACCGATGTTTCTTTCCGACTCGGGTCTGCTCTTATACCGCCGAGATCGATGTTTCTTTCCGACTCGGGTCTGCTCTTGTACCGCCGAGATCGATGTTTCTTTCCGGTTCGGGTCTGCCGAGACCGATGTTACTTTCCGGTTCGGGTCTGCTCTTGTACCGCCGAGGCCGCTTGGTTATTCGGCTCGGGGCTGGATTTCATTCCGCCGAGGCCACTTGTTTATTCGGCTCGGGGCTGGATTTCATTCCGCCGAGGCCGCTTGGTTATTCGGCTCGGGGCTGGATTTCATTCCGCCGAGGCCACTTGTTTATTCGGCTCGGGGCTGGATTTCATTCCGCCGAGGCCGCTTGGTTATTCGGCACGGGGCTGGATTTCGTTCCGCCGAGGCCACTTGTTTATTCGGCTCGGGGCTGGATTTCATTCCGCCGAGGCCGCTTGGTTATTCGACTCGGGGCCGGATTTCGTTCCGCCGAGGCCACCTGTTTATTCGGCTCGGGGCTGGATTTCATTCCGCCGAGGCCGCTTGGTTATTCGACTCGGGGCTGGATTTTGTTCCGTCGAGGCCTTATGGTTTATTCAACTCGGGGTCGGGTTATGTCCCACCGAGTCGGCTTCTGTAGACTGGGGATGTAATATTCCCCCAGAGCCAAGTCTTTCTTTCAGCTCGGGGTCGGGTTACGTCCCACCGAGTCGGCTTCTGTAGACTGGGGATGTATCATTCCCTCAGAGCCAAGTCTTTCTTTTAGCTCGGGGTCGGGTTACGTCCCACCGAGTCGGCTTCTTTGGACTGGGGATGTAATATTCCCCCAGAGCCAAATGTTCTTCTCAGCTCGGGGTCGTGTTACGTCCCAACGAGTCGATCGTCATCATCATAAGGGCAAAGCATTTTTTCCACGGGTAGATA
Source organism: Zanthoxylum bungeanum (assembly GCA_019454045.1). Classification (NCBI taxonomy): domain Eukaryota; kingdom Viridiplantae; phylum Streptophyta; class Magnoliopsida; order Sapindales; family Rutaceae; genus Zanthoxylum; species Zanthoxylum bungeanum. Next base: position 16,196 of record SKCR01054008.1, on the reverse strand, counting down.
TCGGGATCCTCGTTGATTGAGCACATGAAGGTGGCAGGAAAGACCAGATCTGCAGCCAATGTATTTTTCTTTGCGGTTCCTGGAGTGACCACCGACGGATTCATCGGCACACCATCTTTTTTTATAGTTCCCGGCATCAACTCGCAAACTCGTTGTTACCGAGAACTAGGGGATAGATGTTGATGGTGTTTTTAAGCACTATGATATTTAAGGAGTACGACAAGGGTAAAAAGGTAATTCCCTTCTCAGTCGAAATCATTAATGCCGACCCGACCACATGAGTGAGGAGCCGAGCACTTTATGATCGGTAACCCGACCACTTAAAGATCGGATGACCGGGTAATTATCAGGTCGACAGCAGCACTCTCAGTACAAAAGACTATCATGACCGACCACATGAAGACCGGGAATATGGCGGGATATGCTCCAGAGGATAAGTTATCCTACTTTCATGGGGAAAACTGATGAGTCAGAGTCCTAGTAGGATAAAGAAAGTAAATGTAGTTTTAATTAGGAATCCTTATAGGAAAAGGGAATAATTTTGACTAGGATTCTTTATGGGAAAAGGAAATTGTTTCAACTAGGAAATTCTTGTACAAATAGGAATATGATTTCTACACTATTATCAATAGAAGGGTAGAGTGTGCATAAGGGGAACAAGTTAAAAAGAGAAAAAAGGTGGAGATCAAGATCATTATTGTGAGACTTGTAAACAAAGGAGAGAGCTGAGAAGCGTGTTTGAGTAATAAAAGTATCATCCTTTTTGTGCCCGTGGACGTAGGTCGGACCAAGATCCGCCGAACCACGTTAAATCTCTTTGTCGATTGGTGTATTTATCTGTCTTTTGCTAAGTTTGCTTTTGGTCCCCCATAACCAAACAAATTCACTATTGAAGGAGGATTGTCTCGGGAGTAATATTCCCGTATTGCCCCTGAGACCAAAATCAGCCGTCAACATATATATCAAATTTAAAAAATACAATTAATTAATATCATTGTGGACATGGTACAGAGGTACGGCGACGCTATCCGGGCTCGTGGCCCGTCGGGAGTATGGAATAGCCTGCGGGGACTAAACCGGAGAATAATGAAGTCGCCACCCAGTGTGAACTGGGAAATGATTTAAGGCCGCACTCACCCCTCGCAAGGGAAGACCTCAAACCATTGGGTTCGGAATGATCCCTTACTTATGCCAGTTGTAATGAACAGGTTTATGCAATAATATAACCAAGTCTTATGCAGCACATGCAAGATAATTCAAATAAACACACGAATTTGCATACCCATAAATATTAATAGAAATAATGGAAACATATTACATTAAAGAGTACAAGATGCGGAAATGAAAATAATAAATAATCAAATGCGGAAAAGCGTCAATGAATGAATAACAAATAAAAGGAGGTTAATCAGGCTTAGGTGAGTATTTCCCGAGTTGTACGTGGAATTGTATCCCAAGTATAGACCGCACTATTTTCCATTCGGATTCGGCTACGGAATTTACGTCTGGGTTTCCATCCAATATATCGTAAGGGATAACACGCAATCATTAACACAATGTGAATAAAAATATACGTGAAATATAATAATGCCTATGATGAAATAACAATAAATAACCGAAACGATAAATAATAAACTAAGTGCAAAATAATAAAGAAAGATAAATAACACAAAATAAATGCGGAATAATAAAAAGTGTGACCAGAGAATTTGGACGTTTTCAATGTAAGACTTCGCATACCCGGTTGGACGTATTTCACGTCCAACCAAGCATGCCGTTTCCAGGATGACAAAATAAAATATAATAAAGGGTGCCCTCAGGTCTTACCTTTTAAGTCGCTTCTCGGGAGTGCGTTGGGACGTCGCCGAAATAACGCTTCGCTCCTTTTTGGTTCGCTAGTTTTCTATTTCCGCTCGCTGTTTTCTCTATTTTCTTCGTTGTTTTTCTGCGGTTTTGGGGTATTTTTTGGACTGTTTTGGTGATTATTTTTTGTCTTTTTTTGGACTATTTTAGGTTGTTGTTCACTGTTTTGGGTACTGTTTTTGTCTCGATTTATGGGGCTGTTTGTATTGTTTGTGAAGAGTCGGAGAAGGTAATTTTTGGCTGTTTGGTCGGTCAGTTTTGTCTTTTGTGAAGGGTTGTGCGTGAGTGTTGTTAATGGACTGTGTGTGTATTGAAGGTGTGTCGGTGTGTGTAAGTTTTGGGTGCGTGAGTGGCTGCTTTATGTGTGTTAAACGTGAAGAAGGGGGACGTGTGTTTAGTTTGTAGGAGTTACATACAAGGTGTCTTTGTGGCAGTTTACCGAGTGTGGCTGCAGTGTATGTTCGGTTTATGCTGTGTTGTGTGAAGAAGGGACGTGTCGGCTACGTGAAGTGTCCAGGCTAGGGTTTGTATCTTTTGTGGCCGTATCAGTGTGGGGGGAAGAAAAGAGAGAGGTCGTTTAGGGTTTCTCTTGTGTGGTCGTATGTGTGTGTGAAAGAAGGAGAGGGTTGCATTCTTTATTCGGTTGGTGGAGTAGAAGAAGAAAGCAAAGGCTTGGAGGCTGTTGTTCACGTGTAGGGGCTGCTGGCAGTAGGGTTGCCGAATGAGAGAGAGAAAGTTGTCTTTTAGGGTTTTTTTTTTGTTGTTTATCGAGAGAGAGTGTGTGTGGGTTGATGAGAGAGAGAGGCGTGAGTGTTTGTATTTTTGTGTTTGAATTTTGTGAATGTGTCCAAAAAAAAAAGAGGATGAAGAGGAGAGGGGCGTGTGTCTGTGAAAGAGAGGAGATGGAGGCCGTGTGAGGGTGGAAAGAAGCGAGAGCCTTAGGGTTTCTTTTTCTTTTCTTTATCGTAGGTTGTCGGGAACCAGAGGGGCCATTGGGGTTTTGTTTAGTGGTCTTTATATAGTGGTGCATTAGGGTTAGGGTTATGCACGTGGGCTTTGGATGGGTGCAAAGGTTTTGGGCCAAGATTAATGTTTAAAACAGGAATCGACCGAGCGAACTCACGGCTAACCAGTGAATTTAAATTTGACGAGTTATTAATTTTTGGAATTTTCCCTTCCGACGTCAGTTTCCCGCGACTTTCGTAACTTATTGGGTAGTGCCTCCATACGAGGCTTATCATTGGGCTTTATGTAAAAATACAGTGCTACAGTCACCCCCACTTTGATAGGGCTTGTGCAGTGTGTGACAGTGACAACCCTATCAAATTTATGCATGCATTTTTTTTTACTTACCTGGTTCGTCGGCTGTCATACTTACCTACTGCTTTGCGAGATGCTTCGAACTGAATTGATTTTGTTGACGAGGTGTTGCGACCCCTAAGGTTCATCCCTGTAAGATGCTGCGATCTCTATGATTCATTACCGAACCGAGTTTATGTGAGGTGGTTAATTCCCGAACTCTTTCTTGAGAGGTGGTTCATTCCCGAATCGTTACCGATATGAGATGTTTCATTCCCGAACCGTTATTGATGAAAGATGGTTCATTTCCTAACCGTTACTGTATGAGAGGTGGTCCATTCCCGAACTGTTACTGTATGAGAGGTGGTCCATTCCCGAACTGTTACTGATATGAGAGGGTTCATTCCCGAACCGTTACTGATGTGAGGTGGTGGCGAGGCGCTTTGACCCATGGGCTTTATTCCCGAACCACCGAGTGGGTCTTGTTCCCGAATTGAATTGAGGGTCTTGTTCCCGAATTGAGTTGAGTTGATGGTGAGGCGCTTTGACCTCTGGGTCTTGTTCCCGAACCACTGAGTGGGATTTATTCCCGAACTGTACTGAGGGTGGGCTATATTCCCGAACTAGGCTGAATTTGGGCTTTGTTCCCGAACTGTGCTGAATACGGGCTTTGTTCCCTGGGTTGTGCTGAATGTGGGCTTTGTTCCCTGGGCTTTATTCCCGAACTGTGTAGAGAGTCGGCTTTGTTCCCGAATTGTGCATATTATGGGCTTTGTTCCCTGGGCTTTATTCTCGAACTGTGTAGAGAGTGGGCTTTGTTCCCGAACTGTGTAGAGAGTGGGCTTTGTTCCCAAACTGTGTAGAGAGTGGGCTTTGTTCCCGAACTGTGTTAAGAGTGGGCTTTGTTCCCTGGGCTTTATTCCCGAACTGTGTTGACTGTGGGCTTTGTTCCCGAGCTGTACTGAGTGTGGGCTTTGTTCACTGGGCTTTGTTCCTGAACTGTTACTGATTGTGGGCTTTATTCCTGAATTGTGTTGATTGTGGGCTTTATTCCTTGGGCTTTGTTCCCGAGCTGTGTTAGTGTGGGCTTTGTTCCCGAACTGTGCTGAGAGTGCAGGCTTTATTCCCGAACTGAATTGATTATGGGCTTTATTCCCTGGGCTTTATTCCTAAATTGTGTTGACTGTGGGCTTTGTTCCCGTGTTGTACTAAGTGTGGGCTTTGTTCCCTGGGCTTTGTTCCCGAACTATTACTGAGTGTGGGCTTTATTCCCGAATTGTGCTGATTGTGGGCTTTATTCCTTGGGCTTTGTTCCCGAGCTGTGTTGAGTGTGGGCTTTGTTCTTGAACTGTGATGAGAGTGTGGGCTTTATTCCCGAACTGAATTGATTGTGGGCTTTATTCCCGAACTGTGTTGACTCTGGGCTTTGTTCCCGAGTTGTACTGAGTGTGGGTTTTGTTCCCCGGGCTTTGTTCCCGAAGACTACTGATAATGTGGGCCTCGACCCTAGGATTCATTCTCGATACTTCTGATGATGTGGGCCTCGACCCTGGGATTCATTTCTGATGCCGTGTTAAGTGTGTTGCCATTCCGGCTTGTTCGTCTTTGCCGCTTTTTCCTTTTTTCTTCAAAAACCTGCGAACATCAAACATAAATTGCATGTATGTGATGTGTATGCATGTATGCATGGATGTATTTCCTATTCCGATGGGTCAGGCCTTCCTTGTGCCCTTTGGTGCCCTTTTCCTATGAATGTCTTTAGTCGCCCCATAGGCCTGCTTATAATTTCCTTCTGCCAGTTCTCTTATGGTGATTGCTCAGTTCTTTTTGTCATATGGCTCAAGATCTCGTTATGTCCTTGATTCACGAGGTGGTAGACTGGTCGCCCCCAGTCTTGGTTTAGTTTTCTGCTCTCCGCTGTTTGCACTAGGTCAAGCTGGACTACGTGATGTGGCATTCCATATCAACATACCCAATTACAGGCTACGAAATAGTCCCAATAGTTATACATGTTATTGTCCTCAAAGAATGTCTAGTAATGAGACCAAAGAATCTTCAAAGCACTCAATGCAACTCAAATCCGAGTTTTTGAATAAATGATATAAGCCAGACTCAAAGTGTGTGTGTGCAAAGGTTCTTTACAAGCTTGATTCCTAGGTAATCCAACTCAATGATTTTGTTTAAAAATTGGGATTGATGGGTCAAACCAATCTAGATGTCTCAATTGTGTTCTGCAATTGCTTTCCGTGCTCAATATGATATGGTTTTATTTTTCTTTTGTCTCTTTTTTTCCTCTTTTTTTCTTTTCTTTTTTTTTCCCTTTTTTTTCCAACACACCTACCCTTTAAGGTAGCATTTCTCCTCATGGTGGTCCTAATACTCACCCATGGGTAGCTTCACGCTTATCGGTTATAGGTGGTTTATTTTTATTTTTTCTTTAGAGACTTTTCTTTTATTTTCAACCATGCCACACATCATAACACAAGCAAATCAGATAGACATCTAAGCAATGGTCATTCATCTACCTGCAATTTCTTTAACTAGTCACCTTGCCGACTATTCAGGTTTTCACTGCTATAAACCTATGATTAAGTGCTCACGAGTCTAACATAGATCAATTACTCAAAGTATCAGATAAAGCACATCAAGAACTTATCGTTTCTAAGACTTCACCCTAAAGCAAATGATTTCATCATTGGACTTATGCCTAACTATTAAGGACTAAAAACAAACAATTTTTCTTTGTTTTTTTTTTCTCTTTTTTTTTTTTTTTTTGTGCTAAACTCTTCTTGACAAGTCTTTCTTTTCTAACCCAGCAAATATCTATGATGGCTTTTAAGACAAGGGGTTAACATGATGCGTGTATGCATGAGATGCATGAGATGCAAGTGGTTATCAAAACAACATATATCTTTCCGAACTTATTCCTCATACACTCGTGGTAAGTCCACTTCCGTCCTAGGTATGGCTTATTTTATGTACCAATGTGGGGTACACAAAATAGTTCTCTCTTATGCTACAGGGTGAACCTTGGCTACCTCGGTTCCTTTCCATCGGTAAAAGACAAAGACCGCCCATTTACAACATGGATTAAGCCTATTATGGGATCATATCATTGTCTAGAAATGACGAATTGGGCCTTCGGTAATCACGGTCGTGGGGATGAACTTGGAAGCATCCAACAATATACAAATATGCCGTAACAAGGCGTATCCTTTCAGGATGAAAGCTAGTGCGGGTATCGGACTCATGCTTCTAGCATATTTATATTATGATTAGATTTTCTAAGTCCATCAAGGTTTTCATACAAGTTGGCCCATTATCATTTCAAAGCATTCAATCGTATTATTGCGAGGTGCAAACTTGTCCCAGTTGAAAAAGGCCCAACAGGTTTACACTTTTGTGATAACGTGGCTAAGCAACTTCAAATAATACAAGGCCCAAACACAAAGTGGTCCATCGGCATTTTAGAATCTTTTGGCCCTATCGTCATAAGACACAAACTCGTCCCAGTTTAAATGGCCCAACAAGTTCACATCTAATGACAAGAAGTCCAAATGAATCCAAATGATGACGGTCCCAAACACAAGCATAAATGGTGGCTTCTATAGGTCATATAACTATGGTTCTCATGCAAGTTTATGGGAGTATTGATAAAGGCTCCCGCCGGCGAAGGGTTGCCCACAACTAGGTCTCCCCACTCAAGGGTTCGAGCGACCAAGTGAGTGCACCTTTTTTATACCCTAAGTACGTTCCAACGAGTGATGATACCATATAACGATCTGTCGCTTCGAGCGAAAATGACTTCACGATACATGATGCCATCAAGGTAAGAAAGGGTATGCAAAATATATGAGACAAGGTCAACTAAAGCAAAAATCACAAATATTACAAGACATTATTTCGGGGCCGATTCTCTATCCCCAGTGGAGTCACCAGACTGTGGACATGGTACAGAGGTACAGCGACAATGTCTGGGCTCGCGGCCCTTTCGGAGTACGGAGTACGGAGTAGCCTGCAGGGACTAAACCGGAGAATAATAGAGTCGTTACCCAGTGTGAACTGGGAAATGATTTAAGGCCGCACTCACCCCTCGCAAGGGAAGACTCAAACCGTTGGTTTCGGAATGGTCCCTTACTTATGCCAATTGTAATGAACGGGTTTATGCAAAAATATAACCAAGTTTTATGCAGCACATGCAAGATAATTCAAATAAACACACGAATTTGCATACCCATAAATTATTAGAAAATAATGGAAACATATTATATTAAAGAGTACAAGATGCGGAAATGAAAAATAAATAATCAAAGGCGGAAAAGCGTCAACGATGAATAGCAAATAAAAGGAGGTTAATCAGGCTTATGTGAGTATTTCCCGAGTTGTATGTGGAATTGTATCCCAAGTACAGACTGCAATATTGTCCATTCGGATTCGGCTACGGAATTTACGTCTGGGTTTCCATCCAATATACCGTAAGGGATAACACGCAATCAGTAACACAATGTAAATAAAAATAGACGTGAAATATAATAATGCATATGATGAAATAACAATAAATAACCGAAACGATAAATAATAAACTAAGTGCAAAAAAATAAAGAAAGATAAATAACACAAAATAAATGCGGAATAATAAAAAGTGTGACCAGAGAATTTGGTCGTTTTCAATGTAAGACTTCGCATACCCGGTTGGACGTATTTCACGTCCAACCAAGCATGCCGTTTCCAGGACGACAAAATAAAATATAATAAAGGGTGCCCTCAGGTCTTACCTTTTAAGTCGCTTCTTGGGAGTGCGTTGGGACGTCGCCGAAAGGGTTAACGCTTCGCTCTTTTTTGGTTCGCTGGTTTGCTATTTCCGCTCGTTGTTTTCTCTATTTTCTTCGTTGTTTTTCTGCAGTTTTTGGGGTATTTTTTGGACTGTTTTGGTGATTATTTTTGGTCTTTTTTTGGACTATATTAGGTTGTTGTTAACTGTTTTGGATACTGTTTTTGTCTCGATTTATGGGGCTGTTTGTATTGTTTGTGAAGGGTCGGTGAAGGTAATTTTTGGCTGTTTGGTCGGTCAGTTTTGTCTTTTGGGAAGGGTTGTGCGTGAGTGTTGTTAATGGACTGTGTGTGTATTGAAGGTGTGTCAGTGTGTGTGAGTTTTGGGTGCGTGAGTGGCTGTTTTATGTGTGTTGAACGTGAAGAATGGGGACGTGTGTTTAGTTTGTAGGAGTTACGTGCAAGGTGTCTTTGTGGCAGTTTACCGAGTGTGGCTGCAGTGTATGTTCGGTTTATGCTGTGTTGTGTGAAGAAGAGACGTGTCGGCTGCGTGAAGTGTCCAGGCTAGGGTTTGTATCTTTTGTGGCCGTATCTGTGTGGGGGGAAGAAAAGAGAGAGGTCGTTTAGGGTTTCTCTTGTGTGGTCGTATGTGTGTGAAAGAAGGAGAGGGCTGCTTTCTTTATTCGGTTGGTGGAGTAGAAGAAGAAAGCAAAGGCTTGGAGGCTGCTGTTCACGTGTAGGGTCTGCTGGCAGTAGGGTTTCCGAATGAGAGAGAGAAAGTTGTCTTGTAGGGTTTTTTTTTTGTTGTTTATCGAGAGAGAGTGTGTGTGGGTTGATGAGAGAGGGAGGCGTGAGTGTTTGTATTTTTGTCTTTGAATTTTGTGAGTGTGTCCAAAAAAGAGAGAGGATGAAGAGGAGAGGGGCGTGTGTCTGTGAAAGAGAGGAGATGGAGGCCGTGTGAGGGTGGAGAGAAGCGAGAGCCTTAGGGTTTCTTTTTTTTCTCTTTATCGTAGGTTGTATTGTCGGAACCAGAGGGGCCATTGGGGTTTTGTTAGTGGTCTTTATATAGTGGTGCATTAGGGTTAGGGTTATGCACGTGGGCTTTGGATGGGTGCAAGGTTTTGGGCCAAGATTAATGTTTAAAACAGGAATCGACCGAGCGAACTCACAGCTAACCAGTGAATTTAAATTTGACGAGTTATTAATTTTTGGAATTTTCCCTTCCGACGTCAGTTTCCCGCGACTTTCGTAACTTATGGGCAGTGCCTCCATACGAGGCTTATCATTGGGCTTTATGTAAAAATACAGTGTCTACAGTCACCCCCACTTTGATAGGGCTTGTGCAATGTGTGACAGTGACAACCCTATCAAATTTATGCATGCATTTTTTTTTACTTACCTGGTTCGTCAAATGTCATACTTACCTGCTGCTTTGCGAGATGCTTCGAACTGAATTGATTTTGTTGACGAGGTGTGTTGCAACCCCTAAGGTTCATCCCTGTAAGATTCTGTGATCTCTAGGATTCATTATCGAATCGACCAAGTGAGTGCACCTTTTTTATACCCTAAGGTACGTTCCAACGAGTGATGATACCATATAACGATCCGTCGCTTCGAGCGAAAATGACTTCACGATACATGATGCCATCTAGGTAAGAAAGGGTATGCAAAATATATGAGACAAGGTCAACTGAAGCAAAAATCACAAACATTACAAGACATTATTTCGGGGCCGATTCTCTATCCCCAGTGGAGTCACCAGACTGTGGACATGGTACAAAGGTATGGCGACACTGTCCGGGCTCACGGCCCATTCGGAGTACGGAGTAGCCCGCAGGGACTAAACCGGAGAATAATGGAGTCGCCACCCAGTGTGAACTGTGAAATGATTTAAGGCCGCACTCACCCCTCGCAAAGGAAGACCTCAAACCGTTGGGTTCGGAATGGTCCCTTACTTATACCAGTTGTAATGAACGGGTTTATGCAATAATATAACCAAGTCTTATGCAGCACATGCAAGATAATTCAAATAAACACACGAATTTGCATACCCATAAATATTAATAGAAATAATGGAAACATATTACATTAAAGAGTACAAGATGCGGAAATGAAAATAATAAATAATCAAAGGCGAAAAAGCGTCAATGAATGAATAGCAAATAAAAGGAGGTTAATCAGGCTTATGTGAGTATTTCCCGAGTTGTACGTGGAATTGTATCCCAAGTACAGACCGCACTATTGTCCATCCGGATTCGGCTACGGAATTTACGTCTGGGTTTCCATCCAATATACCGTAAGGGATAACACGCAATTATTAACACAATGTGAATAAAAATAGACGTGAAATATAATAATGCATATGATGAAATAACAATAAATAACTGAAACGATAAATAATAAACTAAGTGCAAAAAAATAAAGAAAGATAAATAACACAAAATAAATGCGGAATAATAAAAAGTGTGACCAGACAATTTGGTCGTTTTCAATGTAAGACTTCGCATACCCGGTTGGACGTATTTCACGTCCAACAAGCATGCCGTTTCCAGGACGACAAAATAAAATATAATAAAGGGTGCCTCAGGTCTTACCTTTTAAGTCGCTTCTCGGGAGTGCGTTGGGACGTCGCCGAAAGGGTTAACGCTTCGCTCTTTTTTCTGGTTCGCTGGTTTTCTATTTCCGCTCGTTGTTTTTCTGCGTTTTTTGGGGTATTTTTTGGACTATTTTGGTGATTATTTTTGGTTTTTTTTGGACTATTTTGGGTTGTTGTTAACTGTTTTGGTCTCGATTTATGGGGCTGTTTGTATTGTTTGTGAAGGGTCGGTGAAGGTAATTTTTGGCTGTTTGGTCGGTCAGTTTTGTCTTTTGAAGGGTTGTGGCGAGTGTTTGTTAATGGACTGTGTGTGTATTGAAGGTGTGTCGGTGTGTGTGAGTTTTGAGTGCGTGAGTGGCTGCTTTGTATGTGTTGAACGTGCAGAAGAGGGACGTGTGTTTAGTTTGTAGGAGTTACGTGCAAGGTGTCTTTGTGGCAGTTTGCCGAGTGTGGCTGCAGTGTATGTTCGGTTTATGTCGTGTTGTGTGAAGAAGGGACGTGTCGGCTGCGTGAATTGTCCAGGCTATGGTTTGTATCTTTTGTGGCCGTATCAGTGAGTGGGGAAGAAGAGAGAGAGGTCGTTTAGGGTTTCTTTTGTGTGGCCGTATGTGTGTGTGAAAGAAGGAGAGGGCTGCTTTCTTTATTCGGTTGGTGGAGTAGAAGAAGAAAGCAAAGGCTTGGAGGCTGCCGTTCATGTGTAGAGGCTGCTGGCAGTAGGGTTGCCGAATGAGAGAGAGAAAGTTGTATTTTAGGGTTTGTTTTTTTTTGTTGTTTATCGAGAGAGAGTGTGTGTGGGTTGATGAGAGAAGGAGGCGTGAGGGTTTGTATTTTTGTGTTTGAATTTTGTGAATGTGTCCTAAAAAGAGAGATGAAGAAGAGGAGAAGGGGCGTGTGTCTGTGAAAGAGAGGAGATGGAGGTTGTGTGAGGGTGGAGAGAAGCGAGAACCTTAGGGTTTCTTTTTCCTTTCTTTACCGTAGGTTGTAGGGAACCAGATGGGCCATTGGGGTTTTGTTTAGTGGTCTTTATATAGTGGTGCATTAGGGTTAGGGTTATGCACGTGGGCTTTGGATGGGTACGTATGGGCTTTGGATGGGTGCAGGGGTTTTGGGCTAAGATTAATGTTTAAAACAGGAATCGACCGCGAACTGCGGCAACCTGAGTGCTAACCAGTTTGTTTAAATTTGACGAGGTATTAATTTTTGGAATTTTACCTTCCGACGTCTGTTTCCCGCGACTTTCGTAACTTATCGGGTAATGCCTCCATACGATGCTCATCATTGGGCTTTATGTAAAAATGTAGTGTTTACAGTCACCCCCACTTTGATGGGGCTTGTGCAGTGTGTGACAGTGACAACCCTATCAAAGTTATGCATGCATTTTTTTTTACTTACCTGGTTCGTCGGCTGTCATACTTACCTGCTGCTTTGCGAGATGCTTCGAACTGAATTGATTTTGTTGACGAGGTGCTTCGACCCCTAAGGTTCATCCCTGTAAGATGCTGCGATCTCTAGGATTCATTTCTGTACCGAGCTGATGTGAGGTGGTTCATTCCAGAACCGTTACTTGAGAGGTGGTCAATTCCCGAACCGTAAGCTTGTTCGTATAAAGTATACGAGCAAAAGGATTAGGAGTAGGTGCTGTCATCACAAATCTATCATATAGATAGCGAAAAACGGTTAGCAAACTAAACAGTTTCACATAATATTAAAAAAAATAAACATAAATAGATCATGGATTTTTAATCTTAAAATGCCCCTCCCATTATTACATTCAATACTGTAATCCCGAAACAGAATGCAAACAAACAATTAATCAAATTAAAAGTAAGTGAAAGGTGGATCCCATGAATATATTTCAGCTCACAACTTTGGCATGATCTCGCCTACGTATATTCATTAGGTAGACAACTCATTGTCAATCACTCAATAGTGACTCATGGTTCCGGTCATGTCGTTTCTCGTTGTGACAGCTTTGGCACATTCACAATGAGGCGTACCAAGATTAAACTTATCAATGAAAATTCAAGATACTTGCCTAGTCATGACAGCTTTAGCACTTTCAGGATTTCCGCTATCGCTTGAACTTATCTAGTATCACATATACATCCGGTATGGATAAATTTCTATCAACTACACCCTCACTGCTTTGGCACGATCTCGGATGCAGACATAGAACAGATATCCAAAAACCATATTGACAAGACAGGACCAAGAAATATGTATCCAATACATATTACTTTCTAAAAACCTTATTAATTAGGGATTTTCCGCAAAGATGAAACATATTAATTTTATCAAATTAAATAAATACAAACATGTATAAAGTAAGAAAATAATTAAACATTGAATTTAAAGGCATATTCATATCATGTGTTCAGGTTCAGACCTGATCTGATACCATTTTTGTTGAGGTTTTCGGCGGTAATTAGGGTAAAAGCAGAGAAACGCGGAAAATCAAAATTTTCGGATTTCAATTATTTTTCTTGGGTAATTAAAATAAAATAATTTTTTTAAATTACTTAATACTTAAAAAATGAAATTTTTACCCAAAAATCAGATTTTTCAGTAATTACCATTTTGCCCCAAAACTTTGTATTTTAATCATTTTAGTCCTAAATTGTCAAATACAATTCTAATTGATTCCAAATCAATTCCAAAATGATTTTTTCATGTCTCATACATGAAAATACAGTTTGCAACTCAAGAAAACAATTTTTCCTCTTATTACCAAATGGTCCCTCAACTTTCAAGAATTTACAATTTGGTCGTTTTTGTTCAAAACATGTCAAGATCAAATCCAAAAATTTCCAAATTTAATATACATCATATATACATCAAATCTCATCATATATATGAAAATCCCCAAATTTGGTGAAGGTTAAAAACCCTAATTTTATAATTTCACAAATTAACAAAATTAACACCAAATTAATTAAATTCAATACTTTAATTCAATTCCCACAACACCAAACAAGCCTCACCATCATGAAACAACTCAAGAACAATTCTAGGTCAATCATGGGTGGCTAAGTAACTCTAGAATGGCAACTTCCATCAATATGGCAAAAAGAAAGCTTTATAAACAATTTTAAGCATTCTAAAATAACATACATGCTTCCATCTTTCAATCAAGCTCTCAATCATCAAAACACAACCATAAGAAAGTAGAGAAGAAACTAAGCTACACATGTTGAAGCTTATGATCTTAGAAACAATTTTCAAGAAGAAGAGAGTATGAAAATCCTTACCAAATTTCCAAAAAATGCAAGTTTTTCTTATTTCTTCTCTTTTCCTCTCTTTCTCACTTTATATTTGATTTTTAGGGTTCTTGAATTATGAAACAAAAATGAAAAGGATGAATTTTATATTTTTTTCTCAAAAGCCACGAAAATTGGCAAAAAAAATACAAACCAAGTGTTTTATTTTTATTTCTTTAATTAATTGGAAAAATATTTAATGAAAATTTGTGGTAATAAATCATCAAATAAATTGATGTTTATCATAAATAATCCAATTAAATCATGCCATTTTATCCAATAAAAATTGGCCACTTTATCCAATTAAATAAAGCCATTTATCTTACTTTATTAAAGTAAAAGATATTTAATTAATTTAATTATTCAACATTTTAATAATCAAATAATTAAATAAAAATATTTCAAATATATGTATTATATTTACATTAAATAATCAAAATACATATATTAATAATATATGTCAAATATCACAATTCGACATTTAATAAATGGCCGAAAGATCTCAAAAGCATGTATTTTCGTTTAACCGTTAAACGACTTATAAATAATCATTATTATTTATAAAAGTTGCCCTAGTTCCCTACGGGTATATCTCATTAGTGAGACTCTCTAGGTTCAGGCATATCTGTCACGAAATCTAATTTTGTGTCCATAATCTACCCACCCGTAAATTATGATGAGCACGGATAAAATCTCTGAACCATAGAGGTCGAGGTCACTGCATATGTATAATCCTTCCATCACAGGTATCCAGATTATCCCATAGATATAGATATAAACGTCAAATCTCTTTAGGTATAATCCCGTCGACGATTCTATTAGCAATCTCTTAAATAACACTTAGAACTGATTTCTACAGTGTACCACGGGCCCATGGATTTAACATATTGCTAATTCCATAATGGATACCTATGCTCTGTACACAGAACTGACGGATCCTATCTTGATACGCACAGGATATCATGAGGATCAGTCTACACCCAACGAACAGAGGGAGGTCTGATCTAAATAGATCGGTAACTTCACTGCCATCAAAGTGTGGATGATACCTCATTTATCCACAGTGGTATCTGAAGTTGAAGGATCATTATGCTCACTCAACCCGATAAGATTCTTATTGACATTGGTGTACCATCTATTAAGAATCTTCAGTGAGTCGTTCAATACTTATCCGATATAAACACCTACGTGTCTATATGAGTTTGTAACATCCCCGAATCTGGGAGATGTTACCGGCATGGGATAGCAGTACTAACCTCATTAACCTCTAACTTTCCGACCGTATTCTGAACCATCTAAATGCAAGGTCATGCACAATAACCAAAGCCCAACTCAATAATATAAAATGCTTTTATTTCTAAAAAATGTATGCTCATTATACTTCTCTTTACAACACATAAACAAACACTTATAACGACTTATACAACACTAGTGTATACATGCAACTTTACTTTGACTATGACTGGATTCTTATGTTCTCTGACTCTGAACTAGTGGACTCCAACCCTAGTGACTACATCAGTATCTGTCCTCCCGAGCTAGTCCTCCAAGAAAACCTGCAACCAAAGAAAACTGGGAGTGGGGGAGTTAGATCGCTATTCGATCTAAGTGAGTGGACATGAAAACTGAAAAATTAAATCAAAACATCAGGTCTTTAAAACTAAAGTTTCAGAAATGTCACTTCATATGAAACCTTTTTTCTGAAAATCTCTGTCTGAAATCCCTTTACTAAAGCTAATCTTTTTGAAGATTACTTTTGAAATTCTGGTTTCCGAAAATTATGAAATCTGAGTACTAAAAATATGAAATCTGAGAGCTACTCTGTATCTGAAAAACCTGGACGTAGGAGGGCGTTACGTATCGCCGTCCCCCCATATTCCTAACTGTAGCCAGTAGTGCAAATCCATGACTTTGGGGCGTTAAGTATCGTCGTCCCCCAAAGCATGCCACTACTGCCTCTGAAACTGGTGGTCTTGGGGCGATACGTATCCCCGTCCCCCAAGCTTTGAACTAGAGTCCAGGTACACGAACCTATGCCGCCATCCTGGCTCTGAAACTAGGATATATGGGCGTTATGTATCGTCGTCCCCCTAGTCCTCTACATGTGTCCGTCAATTCCATCTCTGTCAAGTTACATACTGGGGTGAGTTTTTACCTCATGTCCCGAAAATACATAAAGCTCAGGTTTGAAAAATATCTTTTTTCTAGATCACTATCATCTGAAAAATGAATGTAAATAAATAAAGGCTAACGCCATATGTGCTGGAAAAGTAAGTTTGGATTTATAAAGAATAAGTAAATCAATAAATAAAATCAATTTAAAGAAAGAGGTGTTCACTTACTGTTTTGGAATTTGGCCGGTATTACACGCTCGCTGAAGGAATTCTGGTTCCTGCGATAATTTAAAACTG
>SKCR01054007.1:0-52890 GCA_019454045.1 Zanthoxylum bungeanum | reverse complement strand
TTTGATGTGTTCATGAGATGGTATTCAATCATGATTTAGCCCATTTAGCTGTTCATTTTCAAGCATGATTAGCCATTTATCTTGTGTTACATTTAGGTTGTTCTTTGTTTTTCGCATTATATGATCGAAGTATGTTCATGAGATTGCCGTGTGATATTGCATGTTTGCCGTTATGATGATTACTTTCATGCATGTGAACTTAAAAGTAGAATTATCCTTAGAAATATGTTTCTTAGGCTTGGTTGAATTATTGCACAAATCATTTTATTACAAGTGACATAAGGAAGGGACCATTCTGAACCCAACGGTTTAAGGTATTCCCTTGCGAGGGGTGAGTGTGGCCTTAAATCTCATTTTCCCGGTTCACACCGGGTGGCGACTCCATTATTCTCTGGTTTAGTCCCCCGCGGGCTACTCCGTACTCACAACCGGGCCGCGAGCCCGGGACAGCATGCGTCGCCCAATTTCTGTGTTCCCACAAATATTTTGATGTGTTTTGTGTTATTTTGTAGATAAATAAAATAACAGGACTCTCTGGAATCAATTCGGGGCCAAAATAGTGAAAAATTGACAAAAATGGTAAAAATATAAATTTCCTACTAAAATGCATCGTGCTAAAATACGACGTTTGCTATCATGCATCGCTAACGTGCACCAGACACGTGTCAAAATCAGAGAAGCCTGTTATCATGCGCACATGCTAAAATGCGTCTGCCACGAGTCAACATTACAACAATCTGCTAATGTACGCCGGACACGTGTTTTCATCTCATGCTGCCGACAATCCTCGTCATTACTGACGTTAGCGTCGTGACGCCGAGCTAATAATTTAGCTGCTCACTCAACCGACGCCACGTGGTCATCATCTCAGCAAAAGTCATGCCACGTGTCAACAATCAACGGTGCGTCGCGACGCGCAAGTTTGCACTCGTCGCGACTCGCGGGACCCATTGATGCCTATAAATTGAGGCCGATTTCAAAATTCAAATTCATAATTTCTTCTAAGGAATTCCTTAATAATACTAAGAAGATTGTATCTTGCATGTTTATTTACAATTTTCTGTATTTAATTTTATTTATTTTACGCAACAATACTTTCTTTTCTTTACTTTTCAGTCTTTATTTTACTATTCAGCATGAGGAGGTAACTCCTCTCTGCTGGGGGTGAAAGGTTAAGTTTTTATTACTAATATTTAGATTAATCTCCCTTAATTATAATATATAAACTATTTAAAACCTGACTTAATGGGATACTGTCTTTATGGTCGATTGGACTTAATAAAATTGGTTTTAACCTGACTAAATTGGATACCGCCTTTATGGTCGGTTGAAATTAATCTTAAATTTGACTTAATCAGGATACCGCCTATATGGTCGGTTGGTAATTATCATGCAAAGTTAATATATTATAATAAGGGAGATATCTAAATAGAAGTAATAAAAGTGGATCATTTAACCCTAACATTTTCTTTATTGTTTTATTTAGATTTTTAATTTCCAGCTTTTACTTTATGTCATTTATTTTATTTAAGCTTTTCTAGCCTTAGTTATGTGTGGTAACTAAACCCGTTATCTGGGGTTGTGATGAATTCCAACATCACCGGTTTATAAGAGGTTATTTTATGTTTTGGGTCATATAAAGGCTTGTTTATTGAGCCTTAAAGCTTAATGCTTCTTGTTAACTAGCTATTAATAAGATTTATTTGGTAAACTTAAAATAAATTTGGAAAAGAGAATTTAGGTTTAAGCCCTAGACTTAATAACTCACGATCTTCCTTAAGGATAGATAACCCTTAATAGATTTCCTTACAGGATAGGAATATACTTGTCGGGCGGTGGTAGCCATAATTGGAACTTAATCTTAATGAATTCAGATAACTTGGTTGACATAGGAATATGATTAATTGGGTTATTCTGGGTATTTGCATCTGACCATCAGAATAGGCTTTTGCATAAATTCGTGTTACATGTTAATAAACCAATATATTGCACAAACGTGAAATAACCACTTCATCTTTAAAAGATATTGGAAGGATTCACAACCCTAGATAGTTTCTTAATACTGAATTTTTCCTTAATTTACTTTCGCACTGTTTTATTTATTCGTCTTTAGTTTAAAGTCACCATTCAATCAAACAACCAATCTATTAGATTCTCGTAAACATTTGGCTTCATAAATTAATAGCTTAGGTATTAAGTCCTCATGAGATCGATACATTTTATACTACTTGAACGATACATGCGCTTGCATTATACGTGTGTGATCACGCCGGTCAAGTTTTTGACGTCGTTGCCGGGGACTTATTTATCTTTCACTATTAATTTTGGGGTTGGATAAGTTACTTGTATCTAATTTCTTTTTTACTTATTATTTTTGTTTTCTTGTGTTTCAGGTTCACACACATTACATGAGACAAACCAGAAGCTTTGAAATCCGTCCGCTTGACCCAGAGATTGAAAGAACCATCAGACAGTTGAAAAGGGAAAGGCGAGAAGGCCAAGAGGCACTGATCAACATGGAACCTGAACCTTTGGAAGTTGCACCACCAATTCCCATTCGAGACAGAACTATTCTGGTGGTTGACGACTTCATTTCCTGTATTGTACTTCCTCCCTTACCAGCAAATACGTGTGACATCAAAACATGCATTAAGATGATACAACAGTCAGTTCAGTTTGGGGGGAATACAACTGAAGATCCTAATGCCCACATCAGCAACTTCCTGGAAGTTTACGGCACTTTAAATTACAATCGAGCGACAGAAGAAGAAATGAGACTGCGTGTTTTCCCATATTCTTTGAAAGACAGAGCTAAGGCTTAGCTACATTCACTACCAGCAGGTTCCATCACAACTTGGAACACTCTAGCCACCAAATTCCTTGCAAAGTACTTTCCACCAGCTAGAACTACAAAGCTGAGGAATGACATTACATCCTTTGTACGACATGATTCAGAATCCCTCTGCGAAGCTTGGGAAAGGTACAATGATTTACTCAGAAAATGCCCTCACCATGAGATTGCAAAGTGGCTACAAGTCCAAACTTTCTATAATGGACTTTCTGGACTAATGAGAACCACAATTGATGCTGCTGCTGGGGGAGCTTTAATGGCAAAAGAAGAAGATCATACTTGATACCTAATTGAATAAATGGTCGACAACAATTCTTTGTGGCCAATAGAAAGGAGCATGATTCAACGAATAACAGGGATTTATGAAGTTGGAGCCAACACAACAGTGAATGTCAAGATGGATCAGATATGCAAATTCATGGAAACTCTCAGCATACAAGGCAATGTTGGATCCGCAAGTTCACCATATGGAGGAGCACCAGAGACAAACCAACATGATGAGACAGTGAATTATGTCAACAATTTCAATAGACATGGGAACAATCCATATTCCAACACCTACAACTCAGGGTGGAGGAATCATCCCAATTTCGCATGAAGCAACAATTCAGGGCAAAAGAACAATCCACCACCCGGATTCCAACAACAAAACAAAGGCCATAAATATGAGAAGGAACCAGATATAAAATAATGGATTGCAGAGATGTTCAAAAAGCAACAAGAAACATACGATGTTATGTTTCAAAGCCAATTTGCTTCTATAAAGGCTCTAGAAAATCAAATTGGACAACTGGCCAATGCTCAGAGTTACAGACCGCCAGGTAACCTTCCTAGCAACACAGAACCTAATCCAAGGAACCGAGGGAAGGAGCAATGTCAAGCCATTACCTTGAAAAGCGGTACTAAAATCAACAAAGATGTTGGAGTCAAGGTATCCACTGAGGAAATTCCAAAAGAAAGCAGCGAAACAAAGCCACATATGGAGGAAAAAGAAGCAAAGGAAAAAGATCGAGAAAGATTCATTCCACCTCCACCATTTCCACAACGTCTCCAGAAAAAAAAATGGACAATGAGTTTGCTCGATTCTTGGAGGTCTTCAAAAAACTGCATATCAAAATTCCATTTGCAGAAGCGTTGGAACAAATGTTCAGCTATGTCAAATTCATGAAAGACATTCTTTCACGAAAGCGGAGATTGAGAGATTACGAGACAATAACATTAACAGAAGAATGCATCGCCATTATTCAGAGGAAACTTCCCCAAAAATTGAAAGATCATGGCAGTTTCACCGTCCCATGCACCATTGGAGAACATTACATCGGTAAAGTTTTGTGTGATTTAGGTGGTAGTGTTAATTTGATGCCTTTTTTTTTATTTACAGGAAACTACAAATTGGAGAATCAATGCCCACCTCAGTCTCTCTAAAACTTGCTGATATAACACTCGCATTTTCGAGAGGTGTAGTTGAAGATGTGCTGGTCAAAGTCGACAAACTCATTCTCCCAGCAGATTTCATTATCATTGACATGGAAGAAGGCAAAGATGTACCTATCATTCTGGAATGTATCAACTATCTTGACAGACCATTTCGCTTCAAATCAACACCACATGTGGAAAGTTTGGAACTACCGAAAAAAGAGCGAATCAAGCCTTCGATTGAAGAACCACCGCGGTTGGAACTAAAGCTACTTCTGAGCCATCTCAGGTATGTATTTTTAGGAAACTCTTCTGATTTACCTATGATTATTTCTTCGTTGCTAACATTGGAGCAGGAAGATAAGTTGCTGAGAGTGTTACAAATAACTCAAGAAAGCCATAGGCTGGATTATAGCAGACATTTGAGGCATTAGTCCATCATTTTGCATGTACAAGACTCTGATGAACGACGAGTACAAACCCACAGTGGAGCATCAATGGAGACTAAATCCAATCATGAAGGAGGTCATGAAGAAAGAAATTATCAAATGGTTGGATGCTGACATCATATACCCCATCTCTGACAGCACTTGGGTGAGTCCTATGCAATATGTGCCAAAGAAAAGAGGAATAATTGTAGTCACAAATGAAAAAAAACGAGCTGATTCCAACAAGAATGATGACTGGATGAAGAGTATGCATGAACTACCGGAAACTGAACAATGCAACAATGAAAGATCATTTTTCGCTGCCATTCAATGACCAAATGCTAGACAGATTGGCAGAACATGAGTTCTATTATTTTCTGGACGGATACTCGGGGTACAATCAAATTGCCATCGCCCTAGAAGATCAGTAGAAAATCACCTTTACATGCCTGTATGGTACTTTTGCTTTCCGCAGAATGTCATTTCAAAGGATATGGTCAATTTGTGGTTAAATAAATAAATAAATTAAAATGTTAATTGATTTATTTATTTATTTTAGATAAGAATATTATTGGAATATTCTTATTTATTTGGCTAATTTTAATTGGCTATTCCATGTAATTTGGTAGGACCGGGTCAGATCCAATCCGATAATATCGGATCAAATCGAATCGGATCTGGCTCTCGAATCCGATCAAATCGTGTTTGGTTGGTTTGTCAAATTTCGGATCGGTTCGGATAAATTTGATAATTATCAGATCGAATCGGATTTTATCCGATTTGATAACAAATCCGAATCCGACAGAGAATCCAATTTGATAACGGATTCGAATCCGATAGAGAATCCAATTTGATAATAAATCCGATAGTAAATTCGATTTGATAACAAATCCGATTCGATAACGGATCCTATTCAAAAAATTGATCTGAAACTTTGTAAATCCATAATAATTTTATCGAAACAGATCGGATAACTTAAAATTCAAATTAATTTTATCAAATCGGATCTGTTATCGAATCAGATCCATTGTCAAATCGAATCTACTATCAGATTCATTATCAAATCGGATGCTCTATCAGATTCATATATGTTATCAAATCGAATTTATCTGATTCATTAAGATATCAAATCGGATTGAATAAATATGATTCGATAGTTATCGGATCAAATTCGATTCGATCCGATAAGGACTCAAAATTCGATCGAACCAAACAAATCAATTCTTATCGAATCGAATCGTATTCGGATTAGGTCCGATTCGATCCGAATCTGATAATGCCCACCCCTATAATTTGGACACATGGATTTAATTAACAAAATCAAAATAATAATTATATTTTGGATAAGATCAAATGTGTGTTAAAATAATTGGCCAAAATAAATTATTTTTTGACTAAAATAATAGCCAAATTTTCGGCCAAATGGGAAATTGATATATAAATGGAAGTTGTTCCGTTTTTTTCAAGCTTTAGCCTATTCTCATGTGTTGAGAAACCAAAGAAAAGAGGGGTTAGGGTTTGTAAATAATTGATCAACACCAAGGATGAAGGAATTGGAAAATTGGAGCTTGGAATTAAGGTAATTAAAAGTTTCCAATTTTTATTTTCTTAGCTTTTGTTTCTTAAGCATGACAATATGTATTGGATATGTATTTTTCATATTTTAGAAATATATGTATCTTGGATATGTATTTGAAGCAAAAACTTAGTCTTGATTGTTTATATAACCTTAATAATTTTGTTTAAAAGCATGTGTATTAAGATTAATTAGAGAATTAATCTCAAAATTTTAATTACCATTCTAGAGTGATGTTGCCACTAAAATAGTTCATAGAATTATTATTGAGGCTTTATATTGTGGTGATTAAATTTGGTGTAAAATTAATTGGATTAATTTACGAACAAATTGAATTTTGGCATGAAAATTGGACAAAAATAATTTTGGATCAGTCTGATGTTGTGGCTGAAAAACATAATATTTTTCATGTAAAAATATGTTATTTGGATGATTTTGGATGTGTATTGGGTGGTGGATTAATTCCGGAAATTATTCCGGAGTGAAAACGCTAGAAAACAGCGAAATTCGGGTCGAATTGGGCTCACCGTGTCATGGCTGTGAAACCAGCAAACTAGGCACTGTTCGGGCAGTCCAAAGGTTGACCAATCACTGCCCGAGTGACCGGGTTGGCCCGGCTCGGCGATTGGTCAACTGGTTTGACCGTTACGCGTAGTATTTATTGAAAAATATTTTCGTAAAATAATTGGTCGTGTTTCGAAATATATTATGTTATTAATTGTTAATAAATAATATATTTAAACTAATTTGGGTGAATTGAAAATATTTGATGTTAATTAATTCACTCGGGAATTTTTTTTTAAATGTTTAAAACATTTTTCGCCCTTCCACTGCTCCTTCCGCTGTGTTTACTCCAACAGCTCCTACCAAGTCCATGAGAGAAAATTGATGTATTTTATTACTGCTCAGGGTCAAGACCAACCCGAGCTACAATGGAGAAATGAACTATCTCAGTGATAATACCCACCAGGTCTTACACTAGCGTGACTATCATTAGTTTTAAGCTTTTAGCTTTTTTACAAGTTAAGAGATGCGAAATTTGCTAACCCTTGAATCTGAATCTTTAACCTCTTTATATAGGCTTCCAAATTCACCATTACACCACCACTGACGTTAAGCCATGTCACATTTCCATCATTACCATTGCAACTCTCCTCAACTACTTTTAACTCCGCCAATCAGAATAGCCCATTTACTGTCACTGCACGGGCCTATGGCAGCTCTATTCTGCCA
The DNA here is from genome assembly GCA_019454045.1 of Zanthoxylum bungeanum. Classification (NCBI taxonomy): domain Eukaryota; kingdom Viridiplantae; phylum Streptophyta; class Magnoliopsida; order Sapindales; family Rutaceae; genus Zanthoxylum; species Zanthoxylum bungeanum. Next base: position 45,386 of record SKCR01054007.1, on the reverse strand, counting down.
CCGCACCAGCCTATGGCGGCTGGCAGAGTTATTTCCAATGAGAACTTTTGCTTTTCCCACAGTCATCATTAGCCTTATAGAAGTTTATCATCTCAACTAGGGCATATATCACATGACTTTAACACTGATCGGCCTGAGATCCCGTCTTCGCTCCTCGATCGGCACACCGAAGTAGATGATACTATAAAAGCCTTCCTTCAGCACTCTCAATCAGGTCGGGTTCCATTGTCAAAAATCCATCGGGTCGGGTTTTACCAAACTCTTAGAAAATCTCAAATTAACATCTTCCAGATGGTCGGGTTGGTATCCCAACTTGCTTCAACATAAAGTTCTGTCTTTGGGAGAACTCATCTACACCATGAAGTCGGGTTCCTTCATCAAATCCATTCTATCTCTCCGGGCCCTTGGGCCTTTATCGTCTATTTTAGCTAAGTACAATACTCGTTTTACCTCTGCTCGGTATTTAAACATTCCTTAGGGTGAAAAACCACCATCAACAATTCTCAATATATGTTCACATTCACTTAAAATACATCTTATTAGTTAAGGAAATGATGAGAGTGAAGGCCGTCGCAATATACTTATTGGGTTGTACTTAAAATATATTTTCTAGTTAAAGAGAAACGATGTCACAATCTACTTCATTAGGATCTAACGTGATATTTTCCAACTTTGAAATTCTACTTCTCAATTTCTTTTACCCAATATGGTTTAACAGAAAAGTCCGACGTTCACCCGGCCGGTTCGAGGGTAAAATTTTAATTTTCAGATTTGGGCCGAACTTAGGCAAAAAAAACTCGAATCCGATTTTATAGATAAAAATATATATTTTTAATTATATAGATTAATTTTTGATTTTAAATATATACATTTATAGCTAAATCTTTAAGATACAATACAAAAAAAATTACAAACATTGATATTCTTATTTTTTTCATTTTTAATGCAAAAAAATTAATTATTTTATTTTAAGAAAATAAAAAATTATTATTTTTAAAAAACTCCGCCCAGCCCGATATAATCCGGACTTGGATCGGCTGGTTGCGGACTTGCGATCCTATTTATACGGTTATATTGGGACATTTCCCATCATTGCGAAAGAATCAACGAAGAAAATAGAAGGAAAAATTTCATATATTTGACTAGAAATAAGAACTTATAATTACTCAAAACAAAATCATACAGTAACATTTGACAAATTCATAACAGAAAAAAAAATGAATAAACTTTAATCTAAAAGTTGAATTTGTTCACGGATTGGCCAGGCTTTTCAAATTTCCAGTTCAAAAAGGTTCCAAGTTCACACCCAAAGGGGAAAAAAATGTCAAAACGCTTTCCACCTACCGACACGCCCTCCTCAAATTTAGCTCTTTCTCAAAATTAGTTCTCTGTCTCTTCACTTTTCAGCTTCTGCGATTCTGATCCGAATTTGGAATTCGGAGCCCAGAGAATCATGTCGGGCGAGTCGAGCTCCGGCTCCGGGTCAAGTGATCAGACTATTGTGAAAGGAGTGCTGACTCATGGGGGACGCTACGTGCAGTATAATGTTTACGGTAACCTTTTCGAAGTTTCTAGAAAGTATATCCCTCCTATACGCCCCGTTGGCAGAGGCGCTTATGGTATTGTTTGGTAAGATTTTCCATTTCAAGTCGATATTTAAGAACTAATTCAATCTTGAAGATCGTATTCACTTTGAACTGAATTTTCTTATTTCGTTGTGGATTATTTTTTAGTATCTCGATTTATGTTGCTTGTGCTGGGTCTTATTGTTAGTTTAATCGTTATTGCATGTCCGGTTGGGATATCAAAATAATAATATCAGTATCAGTTAAAGCTTAGATTTAAATTTGAGCTCATTCATGATGATACTTGGTATTAGATGTCAGGCCAATTGTGTACGACTGTGCAATAGGATGTGTTGTTGGTGTTGGGTACAATAATTGCCCAAAATCTTAATGCAGGGACACAGGGAGTGTGTTTTTGTGGAGGTTTGTGTGCGAGTGAAAGATGATCATTTTGGTGTTGATTGTTACTGAGGTTTATTCAATTTGATTTAAATAAAAAATAAAAAATTTGATCCGTTCATGATGATATGCTAGTTGAGGATGATGATATGCTAGTTGAGGAGATCTATAAGAGTTATATATTCTGTCTGGTTGACTTGAGTTCTCTTTGTCATCAACAATGTGAAGGAAAATGTGATTTTTTTCATTTCCTTCAGTGCTGCTGTGAACTCGGAGACACGGGAAGAGGTTGCCATTAAAAAAATTGGCAATGCATTTGATAATAGAATCGATGCCAAGAGGACTTTGCGAGAAATTAAGCTGCTTCGTCACATGGATCATGAAAATGTAAGTTCAGTGATATTTTTAACTTTTTATCTTTGCATATTCCAATTGAGATATGGTATTGGTATGTTTATGGTTTATTTTCTCGTGTCCTGAGTTTGATTGGTAAAGAGAGTTTCATAGTAAATTCTATAAGTTGTTATGTTCATCACTAGAACAACATATTCCTCTTAGTTAATTGTCTGTTGTTTCATTTGGGCAATCCGGATTCTTCACTTAGACTTGGTTGTTCAGGCCTGCCATTTGTTCATGACATGAAATTCTGCTGGTGGTGGATATCTGATTTGGTGGGATAGGCTTACTGCTTTCTCTTTGTCTTCTGCAGGTTATTGCCATTAAAGACATCATACGGCCACCACAGAAGGAAACATTCAATGATGTATACATAGTTTATGATTTGATGGACACTGATCTGCATCAAATCATCCGATCCCATCAAGACCTGACGGATGATCATTGTCGGGTTGGCATCACACATTTTTCTGTGGCTTATAAAATTAAAATTTTATGTTATCTGTGAAATTAAATATTGTTGAATGCTTACATTTATAAATGGTCAGTTTTCTTGTGGGGTTTCCCCTTAAAATTTTCAGTTTGAAGGTGGCTTATTGAATTGTCTCCTCTGTACAGTAGTCCAGATCTTGTTTATACATACTGATTCAAGATTAGTTTTTATAGCAATGGATCTTTAGTACTCCAGGTTTACGTGGTTCATTTTAATGATCATCCCTTTTCAGGTTTTTATAGTTTGATCATACTCTTAAATCTCAACCTTTAAAAGTTTTAAAGAATGATTTTGTAGACGCTCTTGGTTTAGTTCTCTTTTTGTGCAGAAAAAAAAAATAGTTTATTGTGATTACTCACGGTTCTGATATCAGTGGCGGAACGGTCTCGGTACCATTTGTAGGTTCATGATAGTAAAGAGTAGCATACGTGTATGAATAAGTGAAGAAGGATGTCTTATGGTGTTGTTATAGTGGTATTATTTCTGAATGAGAAATAAGAAGGTAGAAAATGGAGTTTTTTTGATCTTTCACTGCTACTTTTGCAGTACTTTCTGTATCAATTGTTACGAGGGTTGAAATATGTTCACTCAGCAAATGTTTTACATCGTGATTTAAAGCCCAGCAACTTGCTCCTTAATGCAAACTGTGATCTTAAAATTGGAGACTTTGGGCTTGCAAGGACAACATCAGAAACAGATTTCATGACTGAGTATGTTGTTACTCGTTGGTACCGAGCACCAGAATTGCTTCTTAACTGTTCAGAGTACACAGCAGCAATCGATATCTGGTCAGTTGGTTGCATACTTGGTGAAATTATGACCAGACAACCCCTGTTCCCTGGAAAAGATTATGTCCATCAACTAAGACTGATTACAGAGGTATGGACAGTATTTTCTCAACAAAACTGTGGTTGAGGACCCTAGTTGCTGGTTATTCATTTCAGTAAAGTTTCTCTCTGCTTGTGTTACATCACTTTTCCTATTTTTATGAAAATATTTCATCTCTTTCTTTTGCCGTATAAATAGTAAAACTTGGAGGTATTCTTTCTCTTCAAAATCTGAACCAACTTTCTGCAAGATAACTTGTTCATTCTTTTCCGTCTGCTCTGATCAGCTTATAGGTTCACCTGATGAAACCAGCCTCGGGTTTCTACGAAGTGATAATGCCAGAAGATATGTTAGAATGCTTCCACAATTCCCAAAGCAAAATTTTGCTGCTAGGTTTCCTAACAAATCTCCTGGTGCTGTTGATTTGCTGGAGAAGATGCTTGTCTTTGATCCGAACAGGCGCGTTACAGGTATGATGATTGATGAGGACTGCTGCTACGCTTCTTGGCACTGGTTTTATGATATTATGCTAACCTTAGGGTTCAAGATACGTGAAGCATTGGGATTGATCACTAATCTGATTAAGACAAAAACTGCACATATTTGATGCATGCAGCAGATTACTATATATATTTATCATTTTTTTTTTGCCTTCTAATAACCACTTTCTGATATGGAATTTGCAGTTGATGGAGCTCTGTGCCATCCGTATCTGGCACCCCTTCATGACATCAACGAGGAGCCTGTTTGCCCAAGACCATTCAGTTTTGATTTTGAGCATCCATCATTTACTGAAGAAAATATCAAGGAGCTCATCTATAGGGAATCTGTAAAATTCAACCCAGATCCAACTCATTGAGGATGATGTGATAATGTGTTGTACATGAAGTGCATCCCATGGTCTGATTTGCAACTAGACTATTTTTGACCATGGGGTCCTCTGATATTAAATCAGTAGAAAAAATCAAAAGAGATTGGGATTCAATTAACAATCTTATGACTGTTCATTCATCGTTTATCTCACTTCCTATTGTGTACTATTTCATTGTTTAAAAGGGGCTAAAGCATCCATCCTTAGATGCAGATCTTCTATTCAGCAGCGTAGATACAAGAGCTGAGGTTAGTTATATTTATAACTCCATGTCTATTGATGATGCGGCTTTGGCTTTCTCTTTCCGCTCTTTGTTTTGCGTCGTTATTGAAGTTTTAGTATAATTGAGGAATTATCTAGGATGAGGATTGTGTTATTTTGTTGGATATAATTGCATTTATTATGCGATCTTGTGAAGCAGCTATCACATTCGATAATTTGTTCTGAGTAGTTCATTTACATCCGTAGTAATTTAGTAAATGTGTAAGAAAGAAGCAAGCAGAGTTGCATTTCCCACTATTTTAGAAAGGTAGATGCATTAAGCTTGATCATAATTTTGCCTACATTACAGCTGACAAGCTGTGAAACTGTTGTGGCATAGAGAAACAATGGCCACTGCAAATACTGATAAAGAAAATTTACAAATAATTCATCCTGTAAGTACACTTTTTCATCTCCACCAAATCGATTGGGAGGCTTTCAGTCGGAAAATCACAAGCTGTAATTTTTTCAGGTCCTTGATCAGGTAACAACTGGCAGGGTGGCGGAGTCACGCCGCTGGTCATCCCCTCAATATCAGTGCAAGTCCATGGAACTTTCTTATGCTTAGCCGCCATTCCAATGGTTGCATTAGAAATACAAATACCAGTAAAAGGGTCACCGGAAATGCCCTCTAATCTAGCAGCCATTGAGACATTATCAGCAACAATGTCCCTGTAATTAATCCCTTGAATCACCGGCAATGCCTTTGGATCATAGTGATTATCAGCATGTGACCCATAATTGCCAGTCATCCAAAAAGCCCATTTCATTGTGTGCATTGTCATTCTTTTCACGTAAATGTCTTTAACATAACCTCCTCTGCCTACAGCAGTTTTGATTCTAACACCAGATTCAGTATTGATGGCTGTGATGTCTTCAGCTCTAACGTCTTGGATCCCACCGGACATCTCGCTGCCTAATGCGATGGTGGCGCTGTACGGAGAAATGCATGTCAGCCGTCGGATCACTAATTGTTTTGTGGGCATTCCATATGCAATGCCATACTCATCCCACCCGCTCTTTACTGCCACACAATCATCTCCAGAAACTATGTAGCAGTCCTCAATTCTAGTATTTGTGCAAGAATCTGAATTTTATTTTTTTCAAAGAAAATAAATAAACAGTCAGTCACACATGCATCATAGGTCAAGACCATAGGTCAAGGCCTCCACTTGTGAAATTATTTTAGGGGAATATTTTGTGGCCTCTGCCCTCAAATCTTTCCAGACACACTACTAATTAATAATTTTGACTTAAGGGACTCGCTTAGAGTCCTTTTCATATATAGTGATTGAAATGAAAAATTTCATTAGGAGTTTAAATAAACCTGGGTTGATTCCATCAGTGTTTGGAGATGTCACAGGAGCTATGATCGTAATCCCTTGCACAAGAATGTTACTGCAATTCATATTAAAAATACACGTGTAATGTAAACCAGTAAAACTAAATCAAATAAAATCTTTTTTCTATTAAAGACAATCGTGTAGTCAGAATAATGATTCAGTAGAGGTAAAATCTTTATTTTAGCGAGATAAAATAAAATTATTTCATTAATAAACTAGAATTTTCATTAATTTATAAAACACATTTTATTAAATTTTCGGATTGAACGAGATACGACTATCTCATTCATCTATTAGTGGCTATATGATTTTTGTACTCTAGTTGGAATTATTATCTCATTAACATCAGTAAAATGACACAAGAGATGTCGCAGTAATAATCGGTTCAGTTCGGTTCATGTTTGAGTTAAACCGATCGATTCGAATTCAAACCGATAAACCGATTAGTTTGTTGAATGTTCTTAATTTCCCCTTAACTTATAACTTAGCATGTCTTTACAATAATGATTTGTGATATCTGATCATCCATGCCATTTTTTTGTACAATAATTGTATGTTCTTAATTTCCCCTTCGTCTTGACTATTGACCGTTGAGACTTTTGGATTTTGGTTGTTATGTATAATGTATTGTGGAATTGTTACTTTGATTTTAATTTTGTCAAATGAATTGTGAAATGATGATACATGATAGTGGAGCATTCTGTCTTTTGAATTTTGTTAATTTCGCTGCTCAAGATTCAGTTATCGAAATCGAAATATTAAAACTGAACGAACTGAACCAATCAATTCGGTTTTAACTCTTTGGTTTACTTCGTTTCTTAATACTTTGAACCGATCGATTTTCGATTCAATTGGATTTACTCTGCAATCGACCCGAAATCGATTCTCCGCACCCCTACTAAAATGTGTACTTCAAAACACCAATTAATAATAAAGCAAAATGTATTGTAAAACGTTTAGGCTGTAGAGTACCTGCTGTAAACAGGATGAACATTCCATGATGGGGAATTGAGGAGCGTTATACTTGAAATTTGGATGCTATCCGAGTACATGATTTCAATCAGGTAAGGTCGAGTGTATTTTAGCTTCCCCTTGTGGAATTGCTGCCACCAAAATGCACCCTGACCGTCGATCGTGCCATTATCCCCTGAACAAATGGGTTCAATAACTTGCAAAAGATTCGCATAAATTTTTTTTGCCATTAACCCAATTTCAGTCAACAAAAACTTTAAATTACCTGTGACGATAACATCAGTAAGATTTGTTCCAAATATGAGACTTGTGTACCTTCCAGCAGCTGCATCCCTTCCTCGGCCGTACGATGGCAGAGGCTTGATCACTGGCCATTCATTCACGTCCTAATAAACCCAAGAATAACTGCCGTTAATGAGAGTATTAACTTGAATTTAGAGAACTACCCTTAAAATTATCCTTCATAATTTATATATATAAAAAAAAGCTAAATAGAAAGTTCAAGTGCAATTAACTTAACACTAATAATTTGAAGTTACATAAATTATTAAACCTGAGAAGCAAGAAGAACAGCATCTTTGTGGAGAAAAAGAGTGAAGTGACTGATGAGGTTAAAGCTACCAGTGAGCCATTTCCCAGCAGGAACAAACAACTGAGCTCCACCATCAGTAGCATACTGACTCAGTTGATTGATTGCATCATGAAATGCTTTTGTATTCGATTGCTTGCCATCACCAACTCCACCAAAATCAGTAATCGATGCACTGTGTGCTCTGCAACTTATAGCATCGTACTCAAATGAGTCTAGCTTTCTTGCTTTTCTGCTCTCAGCTCCCCTTATTACGCTCAGTAATGCCACCATAATAATGAGAAATGGCACTATCTTAGTCACCTGCAAAACCCAGAAAGTGAAAAATATTAGAAGCTGCGAAGCTACGTACGTTAAAGAGAATGAAAGATTAATGGGTATTTAGTTATTTACTTGAGTTCTTAAGGGACTTATCCGAAACAGCTCCATTGTGTTTTGTGGTGTTGCAGGGACAAATGGAGTATGTGTGTGTGTATATATATATAGGAAGAATTATACTGTTAAAAATTGGCCTCGCTTTTAAAACTTCTTTTGCTATTTCTTTAAAGCCAAGTAATGGGTTTCGTCTCAATCGTGATAATGTAATTTAAGAAAAAGAGTTCTATGCAGTGGTAACCCATGAAAAACCTTTTTCTGAAAATATAGATTAAACACAAAATTAAAAGGGATGCTCATTTGTTTTTGTTTTGTATTGGACGACGGGTAAGCAAAGCATTGGAACAAATTCTATACAGAAATGATGTATGAAATGCACTCAAGGAGTGTTAGATGGGTGGTAAAAGAGTTAAAAATTGATTGTTAGGTTTTAAATTCGAGTGTAGGAGGTAGGGGTGGTAATTTGGGTTATGATTCGTTTATTCGTTCGATTTGATTCGCTTTAAAACGAATACGAGTTTGAAAAAATGAATTCATTTAATAAATGAGTCAATTCGATTCGTTTCGTTTATTAAACAAATCGAATACAAATTTAAGCTCATTGATTCGTTTAGAATTCATTGTATTATTTTCATTTACTAGTTATTGTTATTTTTCAATTAAGGTTCGAGAAATTATGACTAATTATTATAGAAAATATAATATTGTCGATATTTGGTGAAATATTTTTAATAAATATATTAATTACATATTTCATATATATATATATATATATATTTATGAAGAATTAGTGTAAATAAATTATGGTAAATTATGTTATTAAATAATATCATGACTAAATAAATATTCGTATTCGATTCGTTTAATAAATGAATCGAATACGAATCCTGATAATATGATTCGTTTAATAAACGGATCGAATACGAATCCATCACATTTTGATTCGATTCGTTTAGGATTCGATACAAATTCGATTTGTTGATTCGTTTTGCCACCCTTAATAGGAGATGTGTTTCTTTATAAGTGCCTGAGGTAGTTGGAGATTTTACTTGCCCCGTTTAAGTCCGGGTCCAGTAATTTGACATTGAAATTTTCAACGTTTTAAAAAAAAAAAGAGATGTATGAAATATCATATTTCTATCTTTAAACAATCGTATTTTGGATTATATATATTGGATTTCGACTCATAATATACTGATTTAAAATTAACGAAAAAATACATGTGGTGTTGACTTATAATGTCATTTTAATCTTATCATATTATTCCCAAATTCATTTTTTTTATATCTCAAATTACATTTAGAAGTTTTCTTTTGTTTTTTTCTAATTTTTTCTCGAAATTTTATCTTTTTATTTTAGACATCTAGATTCAAGTTTTGTTTTCTTTATGTATTTTATTTTATTTTAATATGGATATTTTTATTATTCCATCATAATAACTTAAAATAGGCTTTTAATATAAAAAATATCTTTTTTATTTTTTAGAACTATCTTCTACAAAAAAAAAAAAAAAAAAAAAAAAAAAATTCCCATTCGCGAGGAAAACAATGGGCTACAAGAAATGGGAGCTCGTGAGTTGGTGGGTGGTTTCAGATTTTGCATATTACGTTAGAAAGTATTTGGTGGACCCCACCACTTTTCTTTCACTTTCTTGGAGTTTGCATTTTTTTTTTTAAAATCTCATGCCCGTGAGCTTGCCGCACACCCCCACTATTGCCGACCCACTTCGACTCTTCACGGGTTTGATGATATTGGTGGGGCCCTTTCATCATATCAATTCATTCTTTAAATATTCTAGCAAGTATAAAAAAAAATAATAATAAAGGTGAAAAGTAAATTTAGTTAGATTAAGGATGATGAATCGAGGCCGTCCATTGCATATCAAACGGTCTCGAGTTGTCCAATCGATGATGCCTGCGATCATCACACGAGTTCTTGTAGAGTTGTCTATTCAATTCATTCACGAGAAAGTTCACTTCACAATGTCATTTCTGATTTGTCTTATTAAAGAAAATAACTTTTGTATATTTTTTTTTTTGAAATTTCAATTATGAATAAAAGTTAATTTTATCTAAACACAATTCAAACATTTCCAAATCAAATCACAATAATTTTGGTATTGGAATAAACCCGAAGAAAAAAAAAATATACAATAACGGTTGGGCTTGAGCTTTAGAGTCCTATAGATAGATACAAACTGGGCTTTTTTATCCTGCTGACTCATTTGGGTTCTTGAGTGAAAAATATATGGACTGCTACAGACTCGAAGCTACTTTGGGCTGGGTTTTAATTCTCACCTCAAGTGTTGGGCCGGCCCACGTTAAATTGGGATTTGTAGAGACGATTACTTAGGTCATCATCATGTCATTGCCTAGCTAGCCATCCACAAGGCCATTCTAGAAGAAACACGTGTTACAATCTCATTGACTGATCCTTTTTTATTTTTCACTTCATTATTATTGTTATTTAACATTGTTTTATTGGAGTAAAATCTTCTATGCGCTTATTGAAAAGTCTGGCACAACGCCCAAGAACTTTTACTAATTAACCATTTAACCCAACTACCATTATTGTTTCATCAATATTGTTATTTGTGAAAATTACTTTCAAATACGAATCATTAATTACTCTTATGTCAACTTAGCTTACCTAAAACAATTGACATAATTAATTAACAAATATGGTAATATTGACTATATTTTGATAAGCATGGGAAATGAATAATTTTGTGATACAACATGTGGTATTATCAATTAATAATATATAATATATATATATACACACATGACCCATGTAGTTATATATTAAATATAATTATTATTTATTTAATAATTTTTTAAAAATGTTTTAAAAAAAATATTATTAATTTATTACACGAATGTACAGTTATATTGTAAAAATTTGCTGGGCGAAAGCATTTGATGTGATGCCTTGGTGTAGTCAAAGATTGTACATGCAATCATGAATTTCGATGCTTCATTTCTTGTACAATGTTTTATTTATTTATTCCTTTTGTACAGCAGGTGATACACTGGTACTCCTAGCACATTATCAAAAATGGCGAGAGCACTACATGCAGTGTTGCTTCCATGGTCAGCCTTTGGGCACATGATGCCTTTCTTTCAACTCTCCATGGCATTAGCCAAATCTGGAGTTAAGGTTTCCTTCATATCAACTCCTAAAAACATTCAAAGACTCCCTAAACCTCCTCCAAATTTAGCTGCTCTTATCAACTTTGTTGAGTTTCCATTATTACCAGCCAAAGACAACAATGGGCTCTTGCCTGAAGGATCCGAGGCCACAGTGGACATTCCATCTGAAAAAATTCCCTACTTAAAGATGGCATATGATCTCCTGCAGCACCCTTTCAAACAGTTTGTTGCTGACCAATCCCCGGACTGCATCATCGTCGATGTTTTAAGTCATTGGGCGGCTCAGATTGCACAAGATTATCAAGTCCCTCTAATTATGTTTTCGGTCTATTCTGCTTCAACAGCTTCGTTTATTTGGCATCCAGAGACATTGACTGGTGAAGGTCAAAAAAGAATTCGGCCGTCAGCGGAAAGCCTGACGTCAGTGCCACAGTGGGTTGACTTTCCATCTTCGTTAGCTTTTCGGACGTTCGAAGCCACTGGCACATATGATGCCTTGTACGGAATAAACGCATCTGGGATAGCAGATCTTCAAAGGACAGCCGAAATTCTCCATTCATGTCAAGCTTTGGCAATACGTAGCTGCCCGGAATATGAAGGTGAATACTTGAACGTGCTTGGAGAAATTATGGGAAAGCCAGTGATTCCTGTGGGGTTGCTCACACCGGATTCCGATAAAGGAAGAGATCAAATTACTGATGGGCAATGGAGGGAGATATTCCAGTGGCTTGATGATCAGGAGAGTAAATCAGTTGTGTTTGTTGGGTTTGGGAGTGAGTGTAAGCTAAGTAAAGATCAAGTTTATGAGATTGCATATGGACTTGAGCTATCAGGGTTGCCATTCTTGTGGGCACTGAGGAAACCTGAATGGGCTATTGATGGTGTTGATGTTTTGCCTTTGGGTTTTACGGAAAGGACACGTGGCGAAGGAGCAGTGTGTATAGGATGGGCACCACAGATGGAGATTCTGGGACATCCATCAATTGGGGGATCATTGTTTCATGCTGGATATGGATCAGTGATAGAAACTTTACAATTTGGGCATTGTCTTGTTGTGTTGCCACTCATTATTGATCAGCCATTGAATGCAAGGGTTCTGGTTGACAAGGGTTTAGCTGTAGAAATTGAAAGAAACGCAGATGGGTCTTTTACTAGAAATGATATAGCAAAGGCTTTGAGACTAGCTATGGTATCTGAAGAAGGAGAAAAAATAAGGCAACGAGCTAGAGAAACCGCTAATATTTTCAAGGATAAGAAGTTGCAGGACAATTACTTTGCTAGATTTGTCGAGTACCTGAAAATCAATGTGACCAAAAAATAATTATAAGAGTCGTTCATGAGAAAGGGAAGGGAAAGAAGTCTGATCCTTGTGTATCATTCTAATATTAATGCTATGTAAGAATTAGTTTGTGCACGACAATGCACATCTTGGACGAAATTTCTTTTTATGAAACGGTTCACCCTCTTTAGTGAGCTATAATTTTTTTTCCTTTGTGTATCACTCAAGACCGATTTAAAAATTCGATCCGTTCTTTTGATCCAAGTTAGAGAGAGGTTCAAGGGTTAGAATTGCAAGAGTATAGAGGAGAAACAGTACATAATGCTCATACCATATAGGGTGATCAAACACCATATGGCAGAGAAACATGATCATACTCGCGAGCAGAATAATATATCATAATCAGGGATGGTATTTTACTGGTGATTTGGAAAAACATAATTTTAGGAAGTGGATCATGAACTTGCTTGGGTACATAACATAAACATAAATATGATCATAATCAAAAGTTGTTTCATTAGTACAAATCTTAAATAAAACTTGCATGAATCATCATATACTTGAAACAATACATACAATTCGATCTTGACAAATTAAAACTTACGCTTGAAAAATAAGTTAAACATTCATAAATTTCTTGAACTATCGTAAAACACACATCATCATAAAACATGCTTCAATGTGCCATAAATAACCATATTTGAAATCATAAATCATTACATAAAGATTAATTCGAAATTGAAATATAATCATAAATTTGAAAACACATTAATTTTCATATGTCATGTAAATCGAATCGGTTGTAAATTATAGGAATCATTTTCAAAATAGAATTTAATATCCACTCACAGTTTTGAGACTAGGCCAAGTTGCATCACAATATGATTGGTTGTTGTTCATGACGTCGATTTACAAACGAATATTTTCATTAGGATGAATGATATTGCATATTTATTTCAATATGGACAAAACATGTCACGCATGAACGTTTAACCTTGCTGAAAAATTAGGATATCTAAGATCCCTATAAATTTCTCAAAGCCCAATTCGAAGTTATGTAAGTTAGAATATAACAAATCAAAGTCTACCATTTCACTGCACATATGCTGAATTCGAAAATTCACCACTAATTATGGGTAACACATTTGAGTTGAAACTTTAATAGAATCTTAATAGAATCTTCATTTTTGTGTCTAGTTTCAGTGACTTTTTACGGATCTTCATTTTGATTCAAAGATCTCAAATTATAAGCATCTTAATTGTAGTTGCTCCGAAAGGAACATATTCTAGTTAGGGTAGTTATTATGGTTTAAATTATCACTTAGACATAACAATCACTCAATTTCTTTAACATATGTATTAATAAGAACATAATACATCTAAGAGGTAGAATATTTTAAGGAAAATTCATAAATTAAAGCTAACCCTAATACCTATATCAATACTGTCCAGAATGCTCCTCACAAATAGGGCAACAAGTTTCGAATTTTGCTGGAAATTCATGTTGGCTTGGAATTTTCTTATTTTTGACTATGTTATTCTTAATGGGTCTAGTTTTCATATAATTTTATGGTTCTCTAATGAAGGTTTAGAACTCATTTTCTAAATAAAATACTATATCTTGTATAAAGTGAATTCCATTTCAAGTTCAATGTTCTTTGACTCCTAAAACCTCTGAGACTAAATCCAATGCTCCATAACCATTCACCATTCTACCATCAATTCACCACGTAAATACCCATCTATAACTTAAAGAAAAATTTAAATTCAAATTATTTTTAAGAAATTCTTACCTAATATTTCAAGAAACCTTCCAAATCTGGAGCTTCTCTTTTTCTTATTCTTTTTCTTTTTTTTTTTCTCCCAAGAAGTGGAATTTTATGGGGAATAATAATGACTTCATTTGTTTTGTTTTGGTTTAAGTAGATTAAGCTACCAAAATTTGGAAATTTCAAGAAAAATATAAAGTGGGCCAAAAATTGGAACAATTTGGTTTGGATGCAATATTCTAATTAGTAATGAGTTCAAAATTATTCCTTTAATACACTCTAGTGTAACCCATTTTAATATCACATCCATGAACTTTTTTTTTAATCGTTGGAAACCCACGCCAAATCATCAATTCCAGATTTAAATGGAACAGGTAAAACATCCATGAACCCATTAGGCCCAATATCATGTAAAGTCCACTTTATGAATTATTAACTCCATAAACTTAGAAAATTCCACATTCCAACCATCAAAATTTTAATTCAAGTACTAAGTCATTATTTATTGAATGTGTGCCTTTGAGTTAAAAGATTGTGTGAACCAGACCAAATCAAGATATTTTTAATGATTAATTGATAATTAAAAACCCTGTCAAAATCGAACTGGCTCACGAGTTTACCGATTAAATCGGCCAGTTAACATTGGTCCAGTAGCAAAGAGGGTCAATGAACTTACCCGGATTGAACCTCAGATCGGATCCTGATTTTTCCGCCTGTTTTGAGTTTTAAAACATTGCTCAAGACAAAGAAATCATTTTAAATAATAATAATAATAATAATAATTATTGACGGTTGATTTTCGTCTCAGGGGCAATATCGGGATAGTGCTCCCAGGACAATCCTCCTTCAACCTTTAATTTGTTTGGTTATGGGGAGACCAAAGACAAATTTAACGAAAAACAAGAAAACACACAAGAAATCGTAAAGAAATGATTTAACGTGGTTCGGTGGAGCTTATCCAACCTACATCCACGGTCACAAAGTGGGATGGGAGGGGTTCTTTTATTACTTAACCAAGCTCGACCGACCTGATTTAACGAAGGTATAATGAAAACCGAGTAGGTTATTTCTCTATTTCTTACAAGTTGTATTAAAATAGAAAAATTTGGTAACCCTTACAAATGTGATTGAACTTCCTTTATATACTAATCAATATGTGGTACTGTTCTCGTATCTTTATGACGCATGCCTTGAGGATTTGTAGATATACAGATTTCCGGTGATTTGACAGGTTCTCTTCCTCATTCTGCCATCACCGAAAGCAAACCCTATCCTATGAACTCCTGTCACATCACGCAGTAAAAGTATACTGTCATACCCTTTTTCATTTAATGATGACAGCCTGTTTGAATTTCGGACGTGAGTAGTTTTGGGAGGAAAAAATCCAGTTGCCCTAATCCCACGTCGGTCCTTGAGAGGCCGGTCAGATAATGAGCTGAACTGCTCTCGCCGCTTCCGACCTGACCCAAAATGCCCGATACAACTAACTTGATCCTGATAGAGGGCAAGTATGAAATGATTTTCCGGACCGTTGTGGTCGGTCTAAGCCTCGATGTGGTCGGCTTCTAAGAGTTTTTTACGCTGTGTTTTCTGGATGAGGGGGTCTCCCCTTTTTGCCCTTACCGAACTGTTCCAAATACTTGTCACGAAAAACACCATCAACAATAATAATAACGAAATGGGTCCTATTTGGAGTAATTAATTATAAAAAAAATCTTACATTATTATTTGTCTTCTCCCTGTAAAACACAGAAATCGGTGACGCTGTCTCGGGCTCGCGGCCCGGTCGGGCTCATTTATATATATATTAGTATTATTATATTATAGTACTTTTTCTTGTTACTTGTATAAGTAGCTCCCCTAGCGAGTATATGAACAAATTATCAAAGCTCGCTTGTATCAAGTGATCGGAAATATGGCGAAAGCACTACATGTAGCGTTGGTTCCATGGTCAGCCTTCGGCCACATGATGCCTTTCTTTCAACTTTCCATAGCCTTTGCAAAATCTGGAGTCAAAGTCTCATTCATATCAACTCGAAATAACATTCGAAGACTCCCAAACCCTCCTTCAGATTTAGCTGCCCTTATTAACTTTGTGGAATTTCCATTACCATCCTTGGCGGACAACAAACTCTTGCCTGAAGGTGCCGAGGCTACTGTGGACATTCCATCTGAAAACATCTAGCATCTAAAGATTGCATATGATCTCCTGCAGCACCCTTTCAAAAAGTTTGTTGCAGATCAGTCCCCAGATTGGATCATCGTTGATGTTATGAGTCATTGGGCGGCTCAGATTGCGCAAGAATATCAAGTCCATATAATGATTTTTTCTGTATTTTCTGCAGCTACCTTTTCAATTATCTTGATCTTGATACAACTATCTTGATCCTGATAGAGGGCAAGTATGAAATGATTTTCCGGACCGTTGTGGTCGGTCTAAGCCCTGATGTGGTCGACTTCTAAGAGTTGATTCACGCTGTGTTTTCTGGATGAGGGGATCTCCCATTTTTGCCCTTACCGAACTGTTCCAAATACTTATCACGAAAAACACCATCAACATCTTCTGTCCCCTAGTTCTCGGTATCAACGAGTTAGCGAGTTGATGCCGGGAACTATAAGAAAGATGATGTTTTGATCAACCGGTCGGTGGTCGCTATAGGAACCACAGAGAAAACTACCTCTCGGACCAGATCAAGATAAACCTGCTGCCCAATTTCCTCTTCTGATGCTTATCTCTGAATGCTTCATTTCCTGTTCTTCCATACTCAACATGATTCCAAATTTTAACTTGCTAACTCGTTCCTCCAAATCTGAACGTTAGAAGAGGTCCTGATCCTGACCAATTCGAACCCGGCCATGAGGGGAAAATTCTGTCCCCGAGTCGATGATGATGCACTCGGTGGGACGCCACCCGACCCCGAGCCAGCAAAGTAATTAGCTCTGAGGGAATGGTACCTCTCTGGACCAATAGAGAACCGGCCATGGGGGAATGCTCCATCCCCATGCTAATGAAAAACCTCTCGGTGGGATGTAACCCGAGCCCGAGCTGAAGAAAAAAATATCGGAGAAACGAATCCAACCCCGAGCGGGTGGTGCAATATAGACTCGGCGGAACGAATCCAGCCCCGAGCTGGTAGAACGATACAGACTCGGCGGAACGAATCCAGCCCCGAGCTGGTGGAATAATACTGTCTCGGCGAAACGAATCCGGCCTCGAGCTAGTGGAATAATACAGTATCGACGGAATGAATCCAACCCCGAGATGGTAGAACATAACAGACTCGGCGGAACGAATCCAGTCCCGAGCTGGTGGAACATTCGAGACTTACACGAGGGAAGATTTTCAACCTCTGAGGCTCTGCGGATCCTGGCGTGGGTGTCCCCTTGCCGGACCAGCGAAAATCAAAAATTGGAACAAAGTAAAGTTAACAAAAAGTGGAGGTGACTTAGCACATACCCCATGTAAAAATTCAAGAAGTAAAAATAACAACTCGGGTGCTCCGAGGCAGCGTCCTGCCCGAGACCTCCAAAACACAATTCTTAACCTTACAGTTCAGTGTCCCGGCTAACCAGGTTACAGATACGCCAATCTGGGGTGGTCAGGAAAATCCCCACGGGGAAGGAAGACACCCCGTGTGTGCCCTCCATGGGTGGTTCTCAATGAGACTCACCAGCCGAATCGCAGGGGAAGAAACATCTCTAGGTCCGGTTTACCCGAGACTCCTGTAATCAAGGGGACCATTCGATCAAGCCCAAGCCAAGTGGTCTGATGATACTCAGCGGGACTCACCAGCCGACTCGTAGGGGCAGAAACCTCCCCAGGTCCGGTTTACCCGAGACTCCTGTAATCAAGGGCGTCATTCGGCCAAACCCAAGCCAGGTAGTCTGATGGTACTCAACGAGACTCACCAGCCGACTCGTAGGGGCAGAAACCACCCTAGGTCTGGTTTACCCGAGACTCATGTAATCAAGGGGACCATTCGGTCAAGCCCAAGCCAGGTGGTCCGATGGTACTCAGCGGGACTCACCAGCCGACTCGTAGGGGCAGAAACCTCTATAGGTCCGGTTTACCCGAGACTCCTGTAATCAAGGGCGCCATTCGGCCAAACCCAAGCCGAGTGTTCTGATGGTACTCAACGGGACTCACCAGCCGACTCGTAGGGGCAGAAACCACAATAGGTCCGGTTTACCCAAGACTATTCCTCAAAGATGCAAGTTATGGGGTAATAACGTTCCGGCCTCGAGGGTTTGATAATGACACCCGGGAGTGGCGTGTCATGAGGGGTTCGCGCGTTTCCCACATGTACTCCATCCATTGATGCGTTCTGGATCCTCAAAAGTGAAAGGAACCAGGTCGGAACACTTCCACCCGGGGGTTTGATAATGACACATGGGAGTGGCGTGCCACGGGCTTGGCACCCTTCCCAGTTACCGATCACCCATTCGCATCGAGCACGTCCCAAGAATATTGAACATGATTTTCACTTTTAATTAAACGACAAGCGAAATGGACAAGTTCCTTAATTTAAAAGAGGAAAACATGTTCATATTCATGAGACCTACTGCCCTTCTTACTACTCTCGGCGGGTCATTTAAAGAGAGGCTTTACAGTGATTTTCTGGTTCTGTCCAGCTTTTCTAATTACTTGCGGTTTAAAGAAAAAAGATTACTAGAAGTACCTTCTTGGCATCTCGGCGTTCCATGGTTTCTTGAGCCGGGTATCATCCAGTTGCTCCAATACATAGGCACTCAGTCTCACAATCTTTGAAACTCTATATGGTCCTTCCCACTTGGCGCCCAGTGAACCTTCCTCAGGCCGGCAGGTATTCAATGTGACTCTCCTCAAAACCAAGTCTCAGTGGAGGAAAGATCGAATCTGAACCGTCTTGTTGTAAAAACGGGCCATTCTCTATTGCCATACGGCTATTTTCATAGCCGACTTCTCTCGCTTTTCTTCGGCTAGATCAAGATGATTCCTGATAAGTTCTTCGTTCTGTTCTGCCTCAAAGTACTGGACCCGGTGGGTGATCATCCCTATTTCCGCCGGGATAACAACTTCACACCCATAAGCCAAAGAAAATGGGGTCTCTCCCGTGGAATCCTTGTAGGTCGTCTGTGTTGGGATTGGTGCTCAGAGCGCCAATCCGGACCGTATTTATGTCTGATTCATGAATACGAACATCCCCTTATTCCATAATATTACTTATTTATGGTTGCACCTCTTGTTCTTATATACGTATTCGATCTGATTACGATTAGATTGAAACTAAATGTGGTTTAGTGATATGTATATATTAGACAAAGGCCCGATAATATATAATGCAGTACACAGTTACAAAGTTAGTTTGTAATTGACATTGGGAAGTGTCACTGCTATATGATTATTATCAAACATAGTTCCTGGTCAAGATTTGCTAACACGGGTCGGTTAGTCAAATTCGTTGAGACCAGTACATGTCGTATATCGAGACTTGGTCCGATGGTTTATCCCAATGAACCATGAGTCTATGGAGACTCGTATAGACGTGTAGGTGTTTATAGTGGATAAACACTGAACGGCTCACCGAAGATTCTTAATGGATGGTACGCCAACGTCAATAAGAATCTTCTCGGGTTGAGTAGCATAGTGGTCCTTCGACTTGAGACACCACTGTGGATGTATGAGACATCCTCCACACTTAGATGGCAGTCACGTCACCGATCTATTTAGATCAGACCTCCGCCTGTTCGTTGGGTGTGGATCGATCCTTAGGATATCCTGTGTGTGTCAAGATAGGATCCGTCAGTTCTGTGTACAGAGCATAGGTAGTCCATATATATTTAGCAGTCTGTTAAATCTGTGGCCACAATATACATCGGAAGTAAGTTTCGAGTGTTATTTAGAGATTGCTAATAGATACTTCGACGAGATAATACCTATAGAGATTTGACGTTTAACATCTATATCTCTGGGATTATCTGGATACCTGTGACAGAGAGATTATACGTATGCAATGACCTCGACTTGTATGATTCAGCTAGTTTATCTGTGATCGTCATAATCTACGGATGGATAGATTATGGACACGAAATTGGATTTTGTGACGGATATACCTGAATCTAGAGAGTCTCAATAATGAAACATACTCGTAGAGCACTAGAGAAACATTTATGAATAATGATGATTATTTATAAATCGTTTAATCGTTAAACGAAAAATACATGCGAACGGGCCGAACCGTCATTTGCTAATTAATGTGTATTTGTATTTAATATATGATATTATTAAATACACATTAATAAATAGTCAAATAAAGGTATTTGATATATATCATCAATATATGTATTTGAGATATTTAAAGTAAATATAATACATATATTTGATATATTTGTATTTAATTAATTAATTAATTATTTAATTGTTAAATGATTAATATAATTAAAATATAAATATATCACCAAATGATAAAGTTAGGAAATGATTATAAATGTAAATGTTTGACTTTACATTAAAGGAAAAGGTTGTCAAATTGATTTTGACTTCTTAAGATATTTGTTCAAAATTGTTTGAAAAATGAAAATATATTTTCCTTTATTTCTTGCTAATTTCGGCCATACACTTAAATATAAGAGTTATATTATTCTTAGTTGCATTTGTTGACTTAATTAATATCTAATAAAGTGTTATTAAGATATTTGTGCAAGTTGACTAAATGTAAAGTTAAATGAAATTGAAATGAAATTTGGTATATATGTATACACAATTTCGGCCAAGGGCATTTTTTGTCCTAAGTATAAATTGTTTTCATTTCACTTTCATTTGATAACCTAATACACTTTAAGAAAACTCCATTAAAGTGAGCAAGGATGCTAGAGAGAAAAGAAAGGAAAAATCAAGAAAAGCTAGGAAAATAGTAAGTATTTCCACCTTCCATTAGAGAGTAATTTGTTCCTCTTGTTGTGGGCAACATCTTGTGATGTTCTTGAGTTTTTTCTATTCTTTATTCTTTGTGTTTTTGATGGATAAAATTTTGGTGAAAGTGTATAGCATGTATAATGGAGGAAGCTTGTGACTAGTGTAGTTATAAGTATTCTTTTAAGATTTTGGAAACCATGTTGCTAATCTAGAGTTGTTGACCCACTCTTAGATGACCTAGATTTGATCTTGAGTTGTTTCATTGTGTTGAGACTTTGATTGGATGGAAGAAACATGATTAAAGTAATTGATTTAACCAATTTGGTCTAATTTGTCCAATTTGAAGAAATTGAAAAATTAGGGTTCATGACCAATTCCAAATTTGGGGGTTTTCATATATGTTGTGTATTTGGATGTGTATATGATGCATATAAAGTTTCATGTTGATTGGATTACATCTTGATGTGTTTTGAAGCATGAAATGACAAAGTGCACAAATGGCACCCCATTGGGAGCATTCGGCCAGTGAGTCAAATTTGGGGATTTGGTTGCTTTTGGTGTTTTGATGTTTTGAACATGCTAAGTTCATCTTAGAAATGATTTAGAATTATTCAAAATTGATTAGATCAATTTCGGACTAAAATGGACAAAATACCAAAGTAAGGGTAATTTGGTAAATTCACCTAAATATGATTTATTGAATTTTATTTCATAATTTGATTATTGGAATATTAAATAAATATGTTTATTTAATTAATCCGAGAAAAATTTTTGAAATCGGAAGATACGATCTTCCGCCGCTTCCGCTGCGTTACCGGATTTAGCCCCTAAAACCCCAACAAAATGGTATCAGAGCGAGTCTGATTCTAGGCCTCCATAAAATGATTAGCTTTATTTATTCAATGTTTAATCATGTTTTCTTGACTTTATACATGCATGTTATAATCTAATTTGATTAGATTTAAGGTGTATGACACTTAATGGAATATCCCCGCTTAATAAGGTTTTAAAGTAACTAGTATTTGGAATACTTGTTTCTTGGTCCGTCTTGTCAATACGGTTTATAAATATATTTTCGTTGACTACATCCGAGACCGTGCCTCTGCTGTGAGGGTGTAGCTGATAGAAATTTATTTATGCCGAAAGTATATTAGATACTAGATAAATTCAAGCGAAAGCGGAATCCTGAACGTGCCCTAGCTGTCAGGGTTATGCAAGTAACTTGAGTTTATCATTGACAATTTTAACCTTGGTACGTCTCCTTGTGGGCCTGCCTTCGCAGCGACAACGAAAAACGGCCAGGACCGGAACCTTGGAGTCACTAGTGAGTGATTGACAATTAGTTGTCTACCTGTGAATATTTAGGCGAGACCGTGCCTCTGCTGTGAGTCGAAATATATTCATGGGGTCCTCTTCCCATTATGGAATTCGATTTAATTATTGAATTCTTGTCTTTCTGTTGGGGATTACGGCATTACGTAAAAATAGTGGGAGGCACTGCTAAGTTTGAAATATTCCATAACTTAGGCAGTGTATGTTATTATGGAAATTGCCGCTTGTTTGTTTCCTTATTCTATTGTTTATAGAATTAAACTTTTATTTACTGCACACATATTTTGATATGTTATCTGACTTGACTCTTGGTTGCAGTTATTCTAGAATAGGTTCTAGATACTACTAGACTAGGATATTATTAGATTGGTCTAAACCATCGGGAACTATTGTTCCGATTTTCTTCAAAAATAAAGATGGTTAGTGACTTAGTTACTAAGTCATGATAGATAATCTAGATAGATATCCCTTTAGGATATAATAATTTAGAGATAATAGTTTCTTATGCAGTAAGAATTGACTTGAATGTCTCGAGATTTTTGACTGGCATTTAGAAAGCCCTATTAGGTATTTGTTTATCTAGTAATGACGTTTCTAAGCTTTAATTACCTTTAGAGGTAACGTGTCTGACACAATTTGCTAATCAGTTATTTACAATTGTTGTGAATAGTTGAATGCAAATAGTAAAGCTAAAGATAAGGAGATGCATATATTTGTGTATAGAAAATATCGATTTTCACAATACTACAACTATAGGTATTGGATACCAGATCTCATGTCTAGTTATTTGAAATATTGGTTAACGATTGTTTTGATATTTGATATCGGAACTTGCGACTATTGGATAGTCACTTGTTCTTTATAAACAATTGTTACATATTTTATAATAACTAGTAGTGTCATTGACGTAGAGATAAACATTAAGAAAAATTATTCGGTATAGTAAATAATTTAGAACGGTGCTTTATGAGTTTAATCACTTAAGCATTGGATGCTTGTTCCGTATGGTAAAGGATGGTTTGATACTAGATCACACCACATATCCTTATCCATTTAATGAATATTGTATTCAGGAAGGTGATTAAGATCTCGTTTAACCAATGATTGTCATTGGACCACCAAATTTATTTAAACTGATACATTGGATGTATGTAGTTTAATAAATAATAATTGCTTAAGGTAGTTTTCTTTATTTCGTAACTTAGTTGATGAATTGTCATAACTTAGTTACGTGTTTCTGAAGGAACACATATTGAAAGTCTTGAAAGTATCAAGAACTTTCAATCTGTTCTGATGAAACGAAGATTGAACATTTTTGACTTGTTCAAATATATTCAATCTAAAGTATTTTGAAAACTTGATCCTTAAAATTCATTACATGTCTTTGAACTGTTCAAAGATAATTGATATGATCAAACATTCGAATTTAAAGCAATTAGTTCTAAGGTTATACAGTGAATATGATTCATATTCAATATTATTCTTCCACGATTCCATCTTGATGGAATTGAGTAGTGGGAGCAATCGAATCTTATATGATTTGATTCGTCTGATATTGAATGTTACCGAATTAGTTTCAATACTCTTGGGGTTATGCTCCAGTAACACTAATTCATATATTTAATTGATGTTCCATTAATTTCTACAGTTACATATATGATATGTATATGTAGAAAATCCGAATCTTGAAAAGTTTAAGATTTGAATGTTTCTTTTATATAATAGTTATATAATGGAAATTACTTACACCTCGGAGGTATAAGTAAAAGTTTATCATTTATTCTGTTTAATAGAATATTGTATTCTATTTAATAGAATATCTTTCCTACGATTCTAAGTAATAAAATCGTTTTATTACTTGGTGTGTAACATCAGATGTTAACTATTGTAGAAAAGACTTGACTTATTGAAGTCAAATGTGTGTAATGATAAATTATAAATGGAACTACGTAATTAATAAGATGAAACAACCCTTAAGCTTTTGCTTTATGTCATTTACTTTATTTAAGTTTTTACTAGTCCTACATATGTGTTGTAACTAAACTCGTTATCTGAGGTTAAGATGAATTCCAATATCACCGGTTTATAAGGGATTATTTTACGATTTGCGTAATATAAAGGTTTATTTATTGAGCCTTAAGCTTAATGCTTCTTGTTAACTAGCCATTAATAAGATTGATTTGGTAAACTTAAAATGAACTTGGAAAAGAGATTTTAGGTTTCAGCCTTAGACTCAATAGCTCACGATCTCCCTTAAGGATAGATAACCCTTAATAGATTTCCTTACAGGATAAGAATATACCTGTAGGGCGGGGGTAGCCATAATTAGAACTGAATCTTAATGAATTCAGGTAACTTGGTTGACATAGGAATATGATTAATTGGGTTATTCTAGGTTTTGCATCTGACCATCAGAATAGGCTTTTGCATAAGTTTGTGTTCCAGGTTAATAAACCAATATATTGCACAAACTTGAGATAAGCATTTCATCTTTAAAAGATATTGGAAGAATTCACAACCCTAGATAGTTTTATAATATTGATTTTACCTTTAATTCACATTCACGCTAGTTTATTTACTTGTTTTAGTTTAAAGTCACCATCCAATCAAACAACCAATCTATTAGATACTCGTAAATACTTGGCTTCATAAATTAATAGCTTAGGTATTAAGTCTTCATGGGATCGATACATTTTATACTACTTGAACGATACATGAGCTTCCGTTATACATGTGTGATCACGCTAGTCACGTCGCGACGCCGGACTCTTTACGTACGATGCGAACCAGATCAGAGTCGAGAACAAGGCTTTTATTTTGAACGCGTCGCGACGCTGAATGGTTGACGTCGAGACGCGAACCCATTTCTAGGGCCTGTTTCCATTTCTTCATGTATTGCTCAAAAAATTCTCATGCCTTTAAACTATGACCAAAATATAGGCACTTTCCCAACATCAAACTCATCCAACATCACCACCCATACACAACCCAATCTAAAATCATTCAATCACCAAACATAATATCATCATCAAATTCTGACACAATAAACTTTATCATATGCTAATACTCTCCAAACACTTCTCAAAATGCATGTAATCAACTAGTTCAAAACCAAATATGCTTCTCTCATTATTAGGGTAACACAATGTACAAAATTAGGGCTTCACTTCATTACCCCTAAACTAAAAATTAAAAATATAGAAAGAAAGAAAGAAGCTTACCAACCTTAGAAATGAAGCTTGAATGGATCAAAATGCCTTAAAAAATGGAGATGGAAAGAAATTTTGCATCAAAAATTTTCCCCTATCACCCTCCACGTTTTTCACTCTTGATGATGAGGGAATAGTTCCTTTTTTATAGACAAAAAGGGGCTGATTTTTGTTGAGCATGAATGGCCAAGATGATGCCACCTTATCAAGTTTCTAGATCATCCATGAAATTTACTGTAGCAAAAAACAAATCTCAATTTTTGGTCTACTTCTGATTCGAATTTGAAAAAATGTTCAACGCAAAAGTTGTAGACCTCAGTCTTAGATTTCCGACTATATAAAATTCATAAAAATTAGAGTTCGTATGAGAAAGTTATGCCCCAAATACCATGGGATATCCGGAATGGAACCTCATAAAATTTCTTATCGGAATTTCGAAGAATTTACCGATTATTCCCATAGTCATCTCACGAGGACATATGTTTCCGAACATGATGTATATTATGTGACACTCGTCCCACAGTGTAACAATAGTTAAAATTTCTGGTCGTTACAAAATCTGGATAATCCTTCGTTGGTATCCTCGTCCACCTTCCTCAGAAGTGCTAGGAGAGGTGTCGTAATCCCGGGGACTCTCAGATCCCGAGCTACGTACTTCCACTGGTCGGAATGGCACGTCAGGTGGTAGGATTTTCAAGGGGGTGGGGGAGGAGGAAGACTCTGAATCAGACATCCCTAGAAAAAAAACATTGGACGAGAAGGATGATCATCAAAAGTTATGGTTAGTTAAATCTCGCCCGAGGGCCTGTCAGTCCCTTCCCTACCAAGTGCTAAACCCTAAGAAGCTCTAAATGCCCTAAGCAACATCAAAATTTTAAGTCTTGAATCCACCATTAGAAATGCGTCAAAGTAAATCCACAAATTCATATTCCCTAAACAGAAAACCCATGAACTACTCATACAATCGAACACAGCGAAGCAACCCAATCCACCCCTAAATCACAAAAAAAGTCACAAAACATAGAGAAACGGAGAAAAAGTGTTTGTGGAACTTACTTGAGTTGGGAAGATGAGACTGACGTCTGGAAAGTGGGTCGGAGGGGCGGAGTGCTAAAAAACAGCACGAATAAGTGTAAAAGCTCGGTCGAAAAGAAGAGGAAGCAAGTAAGGGGGTAAGGATGCACAGTGGTTTGATTTTATAGAGGGGTTATGGAAAATTCCAACCGTAATAGATTATGACAAGAAGGGTTTGGATAGGTGCCACGTGTATTGGTGGATCCTTGCATGCCATTTAAATTCGGAAATAAATGTTGAGATGTAATAAAACAAACTTAGGATGGCTGCGTGATATGGTGGGTGTTACTACAACATTTTTTGGGTTGAAGGACAAAAGTGGACAGTCGTGCATCGTGGGGTATGGTAAGGTTAACAAGCGTCTCATGACATGAAGCGATGGACATTTAAAGAGTGATATTGTACGGGCCAAAATTGGGCCAGGGGTAAAATCGACTTTTACCACCAAAGCCAGCCGCAAGACCTGGAGCCCAGAAGAAGATCCATGGGCCGCCTCACGAGCCCAAATTCATTAAAGACAGACAAACGGACACCAGTTACAAAGATCAGGAAGTGGATCCGAATTCATTACCGTCATCATGAAGTCAACGGTTATGAGATCTAAAGGACCTGAAATTATTACATCACTGAAGAAGTCTCCAACGGGCAGAAGATGAATCCTATAAAAGAGCAAGGCAAAGAATAAAGAGGGATCCATACACAACTCCTATCATCAGATAATATCCAACAGTCCGCCCTCACGGCAATTGATCAGTGGTTTAGGTATCCTAACACCTGAATCCTTTTACTTAGATCCTCTCATACTTTGGCTAACTTGAGCGTCGGAGGGCCTACGGTTTCCATCACACGGTGGGCAGTAACCACCTCTTTTGCTCTATTCTTATTTTGCAGGTTCGCTTGTGCCCCTCTACTCATTCTCAATTGTGGACCTCGACCGAAATCAGGATCTACAATTTGGCGCCCACCGTGGGGCCTACCAAGCGAATTTCGTAAAAGTAAGACACAGCAACACAGCAAATGGCCTCAAGCAATGAGCAAAACCCAAATCCCATGATGGCACAGCTTGCCATGCTCCAAGAACGGTTGCAAGCCCTAGAAGAAGAAAATCAAACGATGCGGAGTGCCAATGACAATCTACAGAGAAAGATGGAGCAGATGTCATCCAATCCTCCGCATACTAATACTCTGAGCCAAACAAGCAATCCAGACGACCAGAGCAACCCAACAATCCCGCTTATGACAGAAGGTCCAAACAACAATCAACACCAACAGCCAATCTCTGCAAGAACCCTCTCTCATCGATCCAACCCAACAGATTGCCACTTCTATCAGGAAGGAGATGATCGAATTCAAGGAAGCAATAATGTCGAGACTACCAGGGGTAAGGTTGCCAGTTAGGAAAAGTAGGGCCGGAGCGATTTCTGACACCCCATTTGCGGAGTCTATTGTTGCTATCGATTTACCCCGAAAATTCAGCCCTCCGGAGATGAAGCCGTATGATGGATCTGCCGATCCAGACGACCATGTCGTACACTACAAATACAAGATGATGTCCACCGGCCTGTCCCCAAGTCAGTGGGAGGCTGGAATGTGTAGATGCTTTGGCGAGACTCTGGCAGGACCTGCCCTTACTTGGTTCATCAACCTTCCCTACAGATCAATCGAGTCCTACCAAGAGCTAGCTGACAAGTTTGTGCAACACTTTGCAAGTTCATGCAAAATAGAAAAACTTCGGACGACCTTAATTCTATACAGCAGGGAAGGGGAGAATCTCTGCGGAGCTACGTTGCTCGATTCAACCGAGAGAGAATCACAGTTCCAGATCTCCACCAACCTACAGCAGTAGAAGCCTTCCGGAACGGACTACTCTATGACAGCGGACTCTACAAGAATTGACGAAATTTCGATGCTACAACATGGAACAAGTAATGGCACGGGCCCAGGTAGAAATAAGATGGGAAGAAGATAAAAGAAACAACGGAAGGGCAGATGTTGCGAATACCCGAATTGACCGAAGGCCTGCTGCTCCAGCCAGCGCACGATAGCAATATCCATTCTCATAGGGAAAGAGGAACCAACCAAGGGGTGAGCGGCGACCATACTACCCAAATGTCGACAGAAGACAAAGGCCACACAGGGACGAGCAACCAGCAAGCAAACCCAGGCTACCGGACTACAACTTTACGATTTCTCCAGGGGAACTGGTCACCGTGCTTAAGAAGATGGGGAATGAAGTAAAGTGGCCTCCGCGCAGCAGAGACAATTCGACGAAAAAAGACACCAGGAAGTGGTGTGAGTTCCACAGGGACTACGGTCACACGACAGCGGAGTGCGTAGCCTTGAGATTAGAGGTTTTGGAGTTACTAAACAAAGGCTTCCTCAGGGACTTGCTAACAGATAAGGGAAAGGCAACCATGTCACGAAGGGAGGAAAAAACCAACCAGGGAGAAGATCCTGTCCTACCACCCCCTATAAATAACACAGTCAACGTTATTTCAGGAGGTTCGGGAATCAGTGGAAACTTACTCGGCTGCCAAGCGACATACAAGGGCTCTGATCAATAATGTTTCTCATACTGCAACGTCTGTAGAAAAAGCTTCACAGAATTGACCTTGGAGTTCCCAGACGATAAAAAATCTCACACCCTAAACCCGCACCATGATGCACTGGTCATTTCCTTGCAGGTGGCGAATTTCTTGGTCAAACGGGTGTTGATCGATACAGGTTCCTCGGCAAACGTAATTTTCGCAAGCGCCCTCGCCGACATGGGGACAGAGTTGGATAAAATCAATCGGCGGACGACAGTGTTGATCGGGTTCAGTGGGGAACAGAAGTTCACGATGGGAGAAATTTCACTTCCGGTATACGTTGCTGGAATCAACAAACTGACTACATTTCTAGTCATGGAATGCCCTTCCGCATACAACCTGATAATGGGGAGGCCCTGGATTCATGACATGAGAGCGGTTTCGTCAACCTACCATCAGGTGATGAAATTCCCTACTAAATGGGGGGTACAAGAAATCAGAGGCGACAGGTTGGCATCCAGGAGCTGTTACCAGACCACTCTGAAAGCGAAGGACGAGTCAGCATAGCAATTACAGGTTGAACCTCGAGTTTCGGAGCCGACATTACCGAACATAGAGAAGCTCGACGAGGTTCAGATTCATCCACAGTTTGAAGATCACAAGGCGCTAATTGGCGCTGGACTAGATCCGAAATTCCGAGCCGACATCACAGAGTTTCTGAAGAGCCGACACGACAGTTTTGCATGGTCCCACAAAGATATGACAGGGATCGACCCAACGCTCATGACCCACGAATTGCATGTGGATCCAGAGTATGCCCCGGTTAGGCAGAAAAGAAGAAAATTTGCCCCAGAACGGAACCGGATCATCGACGAAGAAGTCCAGTTATTAGAGAATGGAGCTATAAAAGAAGTCCAATTTCCGGAGTGGCTCGCAATGTCGTTGTGGTGAAGAAAAAGAACGGGAAATGGAGAGTTTGCATCGACTTCACAGATTTGAATAAGGCCTGTCCAAAGGATTCATTTCCACTTCCACACATAGACTCTATGGTCGACGCGACGGCGGGACATGAGTTATTAAGTTTCATGGATGCATACTCAGGCTACAACCAGATCTTCATGCACCCGGGCGATCAAGAAAAGACAGCCTTCGTAACCAACAAGGGAATTTTCTGTTATAAAGTCATGCCCTTTGGCCTAAAGAACGCGGGAGCAACATATCAAAGACTCGTCAACAAGATGTTCGACGGCCAAATTGGGAAAACAATGGAAGTGTACATGACGATATGCTGGTGAAGTCGATCAAATCGGAGCAGCACCTAAATCATCTGAAAGAAGCATTCGACATCATGGATAGGTATGGAATGAAACTAAATCCAACTAAATGTGCTTTCGGTGTTGCTTCAGGAAAATTTTTGGGGTACGTGGTCACTCGGCGAGGGGTCGAAGCGAATCCGGACCAGATCAGATCGATCCTCGACATCCCATCTCCTTCCAGCCCAAAAGATGTCATGAGACTAACTGGGAGAATCGCAGCTCTAAATAGGTTTATCTCCAAATCTACAGATAAGAGCTTTTTGTTCTTTTCAGCCTTGAAGAAAGGAAAACAGCTTTGACTGGACACCCGCCTGTGAGGAAGCACTGACAAAGCTCAAATTGTACCTCACCACACCACCTTTGCTGTCCAAACCACACGACTTGGAGAGACTTTTCCTATATTTGGGTGTTTCGGAGCAGGCGGTCAGTGGAGTCTTAGTAAGAGAAGAGGCAGGAGACCAACAACCAGTCTACTACGTGAGCAAAGCGCTGTTGGGTGCAGAGTCGCGTTACCCTTTGATGGAGAAATTAGCCTTCGCCCTTATTACCGCAGCAAGAAAACTCAGACCCTACTTCCAGGGGCACCCGATCACGGTGTACACGACCTATCCTTTGAGAAGGATACTTCATAAACCGGAAATGTCAGGACGGTTGATGAAGTGGGCAATCGAACTCGGAGAGCACGACATCACTTACCAGCCCAGAACCGCCATCAAATCTCAGGCGCTGGCTGACTTTGTAGCCGACTTCACCCCCAGTTTACTTACGGCAACCGAAGTCAATATCAACTGCATCCAGCAAAAGACACCTTGGAAATTAGCGGTCGACGGGGCAAGTAATAAAAAGGGGTGCGGTCTTGGGGTCATGCTTATAACTCCAACCGGCGACATAATACAGCAAGCGATCAAGTGCGGATTTCGAGTTACGAATAACGAGGCGGAATACGAAGCATTGGTAGCTGGGCTGTCACTAGCTAAAGAATTGGGGGCTAGAGATATTGAAGTAAAAACTGATTCCCAGTTGATTGTGAACCAGATTGAAGGGTCGTATCAAGCCAGAGGACAAGCCATGGCTTCTTATCTACGAAAGGTAAGAGACCTACGATCGAGCTTTGAGAAATTTTCCATCATACAGGTCCCAAGAAGCGAAAACTGCCAGGCTGACGCATTAGCAACCCTTGGTTCGACAATGGAGGGGAACGAGTCACGAACGATTCCAATCGTGTACTTAAACTGGCCCGCGATTTGTAATGAAGAAACGATTGTCGCGGCGCTTGACACTGTCGACAGTTGGATGACACCGATCATAAAGTATCTGCAAGACGGCACACTTCCAGACGACAGAATTCAAGCAAAGAAAATTCAGAGACAGTCAGCCAGATTTGTGTTGTTCGACGGACATCTGTTAAAAAGATCGTTCACAGGACCTTACTTGAAATGTCTCGCTCCTAACGAAGCGCAACATGTTCTGTCTGAGTTGCAATGAAGGGGAATGTGGGAATCATTCTGGTGGCAGGAGCTTAGCCCAACGAGCGCACACGACAGGATATTACTGGCCTACAATGAGATTCGATTCATCTGAATACACAAAGAAGTGCGATAAATGCCAGAGATTCGCACCAATACCTCACCTCCCCCGGAGAAACTGAACCCCATCTTGTCGCCATGGCCATTTATGAAGGGGGGATGGACATTGTTGGGAAACTCCCAACGGCACCTGGCCAACGAGTGTACATGCTCGTCATGACAGACTACTACTCAAAGTGGATAGAAGCAGAAGCATTTGCCAGAATACGCGACAAGGAAGCCCAAACTTTCGTGTGGAAAAACATCATCTGCCGATTCGGCATACCAAAGGAGATCGTGACCGACAACGGAGCACAGTTCATTAGCCACACTTTCAAGACTTCTGCAGGAATTGGGGCATAAAGTTGAACTTCTCCACCCCTCGCTTTCCACAGGCGAACGGACAAGCCGAATCATCCAACAAAACGATCATGAACACCCTGAAGAAAAGGTTGGAGAAAGCTAAAGGAGCCTGGGCCGACGAACTGCCAGGAGTATTATGGTCATACAGGACAACGACGAGGTCTTCAACAGGCGAAACCCCTTTCGCATTAGCATTTGGAACGGAAGCCGTCATACCGACTGAAGAAGTTATTCCTTCAACACGCTACCAATATCTCAACGAAGAAAACAATCAACGACTGATGAATTTCAATCTCGACACGATTGAAGAAGCAAGAGATCGAGCTTCCATTCGACTGGCAGCATATCAACAGAGAATGGCCAGATACTTCGACAAAAACGTTAGAAGTAGGAATTTCAAGGCTGGAGATTGGGTCTTACGGAGAGTGTTCCAGAACACCAAGGAAGTAGGCGACGGGAAATTGGGTCCGAATTGGGAAGGCCCTTACCTCGTCACGAAAGTCGTTGGGAAAGGTGCATACAAGCTACAGAATTTAGAAGGGGTTCTCGTACGCAATAGTTGGAACGCAATGCATCTCAAGCGATTTAACCGGTAACCCTTATGTTTTTTGTTTGTTTGTTTCCAATTATATGTTCAGTTAGTTATTTTGTTAAGATTGAATAAAGGAATCAGCAGTAGTCATTCGAATAAAAGCAATAAAAGTTTGTCACATTAACATATCAACCGACTTTTACAAACACGTCACAATATCGTTCTCCTAATCCCATACGACATAAACAACACATACAAAATGTGATCACAGTTTTCCTGACAAAATCATCGACTTAATTTCATACGACATTTTAAAGCTAATTTTAGACCTGAACAACCTAGACATTGTCTGGTGCTTCATCGGTAGCCGCAGGAAGACTGGCGGGCGCATCACCTTGGGTTTCAGTAGCTTCCTCCATGACTTCTTCCCCCTCCAAATTTCTTCCGACTTCTTCCGTTTCGGCAGCGACAAGTGTGTCTGTTTCTGCCCCATTCTTCTTTGATTCAACCTCCAATCCTTTCTCTTCAGAAGCATCATCTGTCGAAGAAGAGATCCCGGCCTCGCGCCTCTCATACTCTCTAATCCACTTCTCAGGTTTCCAGTCGACATGTTTCCCAGCCAAGAAATCCCTCATTAAATCACACCTGTTTCTCATCATGGAATCAATGGCGATATCCTCCATTTGCTCTAACAATAGCTCCTTCTCTTTCTTCACATTTTCGAAACCTTCTTTGTAGCTGTCGATTGTCAATTCAGCAGTTTCCTTCTCCAATTGCAAAGCAGCCCTAACTTCCTTCAATTCTTTCTCAAGAGCTCTTTCATTCCTTTGAGAAGCAATGATTCCAGACTTCAACTCTGACGATTCCTTCCTCATCACCGACAGCGACTTCTCCAGCTCCTTTGTCCTTCTTTGATTAGATTCCACATTTTTTCGCATGAATAGGCTGCATTCCAGTGCCTACGACAGCCGAGTATATATATAAAAAAAAAAGAAAAAGAATAATAATAGTAATATAATAGTAATTGAGGTTGCTACTTACTTGATAATTCAGTGCGATGGCTTTCTTCATGACCTCCGTGGGACCAATCTGTGCCAATCTTACTTCATCCCCCTCGAGGAGAAGTCCCCCTACGAATGAATCGATACTTGAAGGATCGGATATAGCAGTCGACTCCCGTGGAACCTTTAAGGTGAGATTATCAGAATCATCTTCCTCCTCGACCTCGGGAAACAAACCTCCTCTTTTTCCCCGCAGAAATCGTCGCGGTCGACTTCACCTTCTCCGCTTCAATTTCTCTTTGTTGAGACCCAGCCTCTTTTTCAGCCTCCGACTCTTTCTTCTTCATTTTCCTTGATTTTTTCCGGCTCTTCATTTCATCAAGTGAAGCTACGGTGAAAGGCCCAGTCATCATTTCCTCTGCGCATAAAAATTCCTCGGATTTTAAGGGCTCTCGATATCTATTTCCCCATATAACTTTTGACACGACCATCTACTATTTATCACGGACAAAACGTCGTTACATAAGGCCAGAACTTTACCTTCTCGGTGAAAGATTTCTTTCCACAGTGGAGTCGACCTTAACCTCTTTTCCGTTAAAATTTTTGCAATCCCTTTTTTCGACCGGCAGTGACAAGATGGCTTTGGTGTTGGAGGTTGTACGTGCAGTCTTGACGAATGACTTGTTCCGTAGAGGACCTGCAACAATAAGATCATGATTACTCAAAGACAAATGAACGACTCAAAGATTGAAGAAAAGCGAGAGCTCGTTACTCACTCGACAAACACCAAAACTCCGGGATTCGACCAACCCCGGCCGATCCAAATATACCCTCACCCTTCACAAAGAAATAATAAGACTGCCAATTTCCCCTATCATTAGTTGGCAATCCAGTGACTAGATGCGTCTTTCTTTGACGAAGAATCAACGTATACCTTCCTTCTCCTTCAAATGTTCCTTCAGATAGTACGTCTCTAAAACGTCCTTCACCTCGAAGAGTACCCCCAGTTCAAAGGCTAAACATTCAATCGACAATAAGATCCTCCATGCATTCGGCATCAGCTGTGAAGGAGCTACTCGGAAATGATCCAAAACCTCCCAAACCAATCTCGGAATAGGAAACCTCAGACCTATAAAAAATGGACGCACATAGAATCCCATCCACCCAGGAACCCGATAATCAATTCTTTCATTCGACAAAGGCACCCGGAGTTCCAAAGTGTTAGGGAACCTATACATACAGCTAAGTTCTCTCAATACTTTCCCAGTCATTCGACTTGCAGGATTCTTTGATAATAAGTTGGTAGGCTCACTCGTACAAGGTAATTCGCTCGACTCCCCAATTGCGGGCAAAGACCTCAAAGG
Organism: Zanthoxylum bungeanum; assembly: GCA_019454045.1. Taxonomy (NCBI): domain Eukaryota; kingdom Viridiplantae; phylum Streptophyta; class Magnoliopsida; order Sapindales; family Rutaceae; genus Zanthoxylum; species Zanthoxylum bungeanum. The sequence goes on along the minus strand of SKCR01054007.1, from coordinate 9,915 downwards.
AATAGCCTCGGCAGGGATTACTGGTGGAGAAGGCATAGCTAAGGTAACAGCACCACTTTCGATAAAATCTTGATACGACTTATTTCCACACTCTACTAACTCCTTACTTTCACTTGATGATCCCTCGGTTTCACTTGATGATTCGACATATTTATCGATCTTGGCACCTAAGCTGCCTAAAGATTCACTACTCGACATATTCCAGACGACAAGCATTAAACAACTAAAACCTCTAAGTAGCCCACCTCCTAAAGATCAAAACCCACAAACATAAATTGAAAACTAATCACACAGACCAGGAGATCAAACAGCTTAACTTTTCTAAGAACAGCTTGAGTATTCAATATGAATGTTTAAAGGAATGAAGAACAAGAAGAAGATTTCGAAGAATACCTCGAGAACTCTTGAGAGCACACCTTTTACTCGACTTCCGGATGAGGCGAAATGAAACAACCAAGGTTCCTTTATACATGCTACCTAAAAATCTGGCGCCAAGATTCCCGCCCAAATGGACGCCTCGTAACTCGCATTAGGTCTTGCAGCATCAGATGACACGTGTGCAAAGCCAGAACCATTTTCAAACGGGAATCGTCGAATGGAATATCAGTGCCATCAAACATTTACAACAAACTCGACAATGTATCTCCTCGATATTTGGCACGACGCCCAATGAAATTTAAGAACCATGAATAGCGAACACTCATACGACAAGTCGAGTAATATTATTCCTGAACCACCACCTGGTTCAGTCGACCAGGGGACATCCCCCACATGATTCACGCAGTCTAAATCATGGGAGTATCTCGACTCATACGACAAGTCGAGTAATATTATTCCTGAACCACCACCTGGTTCAGTCGACCAGGGGACATCCCCCACATGATTCATGCAATCATGGAATCATGGAGTATTATCGACTCATACGACAAGTCGAGTAATATTATTCCTGAACCACCACCTGGTTCAGTCGACCAGGGGACATCCCCCACATGATTCATGCAATCATGGAATCATGGAATATTATCGACTCGTACGACATGTCGAGTAAATTCCTGAACCACCACCTGGTTCAGTCGACCAGGGGACATCCCCCACATGATTCACGCAGTCTAAGAATCATTGAGTATTCTCGACTCATACGACAAGTCGAGTAATATATATTATTCTGAACCACCACCTGGTTCAGTCGACCAGGGGACATCCCCCACATGATTCACGCAGTCTAAGAATCATGAAGTATTCTCGACTCATACGACAAGTCGAGAGTAATATTATTCCTGACCACCACCACTGGTTCAGTCGACCAGGGGACATCCCCCCACATGATTCACGCAGTCTAAGAATCATGGAGTATTCTCGACTCATACGAAAAGTCGAGTAAATATATTCCTGAACCACCACCTGGTTCAGTCGACCAGGGGACATCCCCCACATGATTCATGCAATCATGGAATCATGGAGTATTCTCGACTCATACGACAAGTCGAGTAATATTATTCCTGAACCATCACCTGGTTCAGTCGACCAGGGGACATCCCCCACATGATTCATGCAGTCATGAAGTCATGGAATATTATCGACTCATACGACGTGTCGAATAATATTAACCCTGAACCACCATCTGGTTCAGTCGACTAGGGGACATCCCCCCACATGATTCATGCAGTCATGGAGTCATGGAATATTATCGACTCATACGACGTGTCGAATAATATTAACCCTGAACCACCATCTGGTTCAGTCGACCAGAGGACATCCCCCACATGATTCATGCAGTCAAGGAATCATGAAATACGCACGACTCATACGACAAGTCGAGTGATGTCATTCCTGAACCACCATCTGGTTCAGTCGACCAGGGGACATCCCCTACATGATTCATGCGAGTCATAGAATCATGAAATCCGTACGACACATTCAACATGTCGAGTGTGGTCCTGAGCCACTAACTGGTTCAAATCGACCAGGAACATCCCTGATGACTCTTGTCGAGTCAAATACAGTCATACTCAACACCTACGTCATGTCGAATGCGATCCTGAGCCAACTGGCTCGAATCGACCTAGAGACACCCTGATGACTCTTGTCGAGTCAAATACAGTCATACTCAACACATACGTCATGTCGAATGCGATCCTGAGCCAACTGGCTCGAATCGACCTAGAGACCCCTGATGACTCATGTCGAGTCAAAAACAATCGTAAACACACTCAACACTTACGACATGTCAAGTGTGGTCCTTAGCCATCGTCTGGTCCAAGTCGACCAATGGACATCCCTAGCGTCTCATGTCGAGTCAAATATAATCGGTGAATTTACTCACCACATACGACAAAGATGAGTAGACCTGAAACCTTCCATCGTCAAAATCAGGGGAGTAATCATACAAACCTCGACATATTCGACAGATGATACTCTCAAAGTCAGGGACAATCCAGACTTAGAGAGTAGGGGACAAACTGTACGGGCCAAAATTGGGCCAGGGGTAAAATCGACTTTTACCACCAAAGCCAGCCGCAAGACCTGGAGCCCAGAAGAAGATCCATGGGCCGCCTCACGAGCCTAAATTCATTAAAGACAGACAAACGGACACCAGTTACAAAGATCAGGAAGTGGATCCGAATTCATGACCGTCATCATGAAGTCAACGGTTATGAGATCTAAAGGACCTGAAATTATTACATCACTGAAGAAGTCTCCAACGGGCAGAGCAGAGATGAATCCTATAAAAGAGCAAGGCAAAGAATAAAGAGGGATCCATACACAACTCCTATCATCAGATAATATCCAACAGTCCGCCCTCACGGCAATTGATCAGTGGTTTAGGTATCCTAACACCTGAATCCTTTCGACTTAGATCCTCTCATACTTTGGCTAACTTGAGCGTCGGAGGGCCTACGGTTTCCATCACACCGGTGGGCAGTAACCACCTCTTTTGCTCTATTCTTATTTTGCAGGTTCGCTTGTGCCCCTCTACTCATTCTCAATTGTGGACCTCGACCGAAATCAGGATCTACAATAATGGCTTCACGGTTACTTATGCACGGTTACATAAAGTCAGATGGGCATTTATGGGAGGACTTATGACTCCCGGGATGAGATCATTTGGGTATTATCAATAATCAGTCAGTCCGAGCGTATTGTAACCATAAGACCGACCATGTTGATAGTCCGAAGAGGATAAGACAACTTATGATTAGACGAGTGGTCCGGAACCGGTCTTCTACTCCTCCCACCATTGTAGTTCTCGGCACCAACTCGCAAACTCGGTGGAACCGAGAACTAGCTGACAGATATTGATGGTGATTTTTGGCCTAAGTATGGCCATGAGCTCGAGAATGGCATGAAGGAAATCTCACATTCAGAATGTTGTAGCACGAAGAGATTGATGGATACCTGATCCAGCAGGGTGGTCGGGCTCGGTCTCCAACATTCTAATGTCCCAAGAAATAAGGCAATATTGAGACCATAGATCGATGACATTGGGTCCGATCTGATTACTTGAGCTCGGTGAAGTAGGATAAGTCTTACCCTGGTTTCTTGTCCAAATGAGAGAGCTTGGACAGTATTGGTCAGGTCGGGGTGTAGCACGGTAAGCTCGGCACGGGATCTCGTCCTCTCAACAAAGTTCAGATAAAGCATGGGTAACTTGATGATTCTCCTCTGACACACGCCATCGCATGAACAGGAATTTACAGGCTGGGATCATAATTGTAGCCTGTGGCAGTATTAAGAAAAAAGTGATTTAATGAAATGTTAGATGTGTTGGGGTTTTGGGCGAAAGGCGCAGGGGAAGCGCGGGTTTGGGCGAAATCATATTTTAAAACTTTTTCAAAATACAAAATAAATTATTCAATATCTAATATGAATAATTTATTCATATTTCACCTAAACTTATTTATTCAATATCAAATATTAACATAAACTTGTTGAAAACTAGCGAAACTTTTACGAAAACCATTTTTTCACAAAATGACGCAAAACGTGTTTTGACTGAACTGGCCACTCGACACTTATGGAAACTGCCCAGGTCAGTTCCAATAGTCTCGGGACAGTTCATGGGCTGCCTGACAGTGACGGATTCATTGTTTGGGCAGTTGTCACCCGGTTTGCTCAAAATCCACCCGGTAACGCCGTTTTTTCACCGTTTTCGCTTATTTCAACTCCGAAACACATTCTGGCAATAGTTTCAACTCCAAAAAACACATCCATTACATTCATAACACATCAAATACATCACAAAATTTCCAGTTTAGCCTAATCTGATCAGGAACTGAAAATTCTAATTTTTATATGCTTTAAATACAAAATTTCAAGATTAATCAAATTAATCATATCACTAATCAAAGCCACCACACATGAGTAAATCTAGAACAATTCTAGATATTTAGAGTAGATCGAAAACTCTAGAATGGCAACACTTCAACAATTGAATAAATTGGCATAATATTACAATAATATTCACCAATTTCACTTCACATGCCAACATTTCCAACATCATCCATCAAAGCCAAAAGCCCCAAATTTCTTAAGCAAAGAATCCATAGAACCATTCTAAGAAATCAAGAAACAAGAAACAAATTTCAAAGCTTTAGGGATTTGAAGATTACCTCTTAAAACTCCAAAATTCCATAAGTATTTTCTTGATTTTCCTTGACTTGTATACTTGAATCATCAAGCAAAATGAAAAACCCATTTTCACTTGAAGCATTCGCCAGTGAGGAGAAATAGATAAGAGATGAAACAACTTTTCCCTATTTTTTAAAGTGTTGAACGAAATTTGGCTTAAATAAAGGAGGGGTAATTTTGTCTTTTGATAAATTAAATCAAATTTAATAATAATACACTTTATATTGACCAATCCAATTAGCACACACATAAAGTATATTTAACACATGCCATTTGGTCCAATAATGAATGCACAAAATATCATAACACTTTAAGAAAAGTTTGATTAATATTCAATAAATAAGTTTGATTTCTGTATTATATTTCATATTGTGTGGGACTCTCTAAGTTTAGGTTTATCCGTCATGAAATCCAATTTAGTGTCCATAATCCACCCACTCATGGATTATGACGACCACGGATAATCTCGCTAAACTATGCAAGTCAGGTGAGGTCATAGCATACGTATAATCCCTCTGTCACAGGCTATCCATATTATACTTGGGGTATAGATGAAAATGTCAAACCCGTTCGGTATAATATAGTCGACATTTCATTTACGATCTCTAAATAACACTCGGAACTGATTTCCGATGTTATACCACGGCCATGGATTTACTAGATCGTAAACACGTGCGGATGTCTATGCCCTGTACACAGGACTGACAGATCATATCTTGATACGCACTGGATATCATGAGCATCAGTCCACACCCAACGAACAGGCGGAGGTCTGATCATGAATAGATCGTTGACGTGACTGCCATCAAAATGTGGAGGATAACTCATATATCCCACTGTGGTATCTCAAGTCAGATGACCATTATGCTTGCTCAACTCGAGAAGATTCCTATTGACATTTGTGTACCATCTATTAGGAAATCTTCAGTGAGTCATTCAGTGTCTTATCAAATAAACACCTACATGTCTATACGAGTCTCCTGAGACTCATGGTTCATTGGGATAAACCATCGGACCAAGTCACGATATATGACATGTACTAGTCTCAACGGATCTCTACTAACCGATCCGTGTTAGTAAATCTTGACCAGGAACTTTATTTAATGATATACATCTTATAGTGACGCTTCCCAATATCAATTACAAACTACGTTGTAACTGCGCACTATATTGTCTATTATACACGTATCACTGAACCAGATTCAGTTTCGCTCTAATCATAATTAGATAACTAATCGTAATTAGATCGAATTAGTGTATAAAAGACAAGGATGCTACCAATGAATTAGTAATATTTATGGAAAATAGAATTGCTCGTATTTATGAATCGGACATAAATACGATCCGGATTGGCACTCTGAACACCAACCCTAACAATTTCTCCCGCTTGCTTTAGTGCCAATCCCCAGTATCATATACACATCTCAATGTGTATCACATACTATGGCCCTCAAGAGCTCACCTTGCACTCAAGAGGTAGGCAACAACAAGTAAGTCCGCTTTACAAATCGAGTCTGTCCAACAAACCCAACTATTTTCCTTAACCAACATCATTCATATTTTACACAATCCAAATTCTACATTAATATGACTCAGACGCTATATCATTTTTGTGTTATGGCTGCTGAGTTGTCTAAGTATATATGGATCAAATCCAAGATAATATAAGACAACCGCAAGTACAAAACTAATATCAACACTTCTAATCACTGAGGTCACTTTTCAACTTCTTAAGTCAATACTTCAAAAGTCGCAACTGATTCCACTAGTGCAGTAGAATCAACGGTGACACTCCCACTGCATCTTTTCTGACTTAATATGACATAGACCATCTAATGTCATAACTAGGATCAAGACTAATCTAACCTTATGGTTGCAGACTAAATTCTCCATGAATTAGAAACTCGTTCTTAATATCTCAAAGATCATAAAGAACATGTTTCAAGATCCATTATATGATTTATACCATATCAAAATAATCTGTAACAATTACGATTAAAATGATATCGTTAATCGCACATAATATAGTATTCATTACGCCATCATCCTATGATGGATAAGATTGACTAGACATTTTAATCAATCTCACTTTCGACATAGGTATCATCCTTTACGAAAGATGAATATTATATACATAAAAGACATGGTAACTGTCAAACAATTATACTAACTTTCATACAAATAGTCATGTTGTGTCCTTTATTAGATCATATCTAATATGCAACTAATGAAAGTATCTCACAAGTCTCTCAGTTTTATATCTTATATAAAACTTTATATTAAATATAAGAGGGACTACTCTCACTGCTATCACGGAGAAAAGAAGACTCAAGATATATAATACTAGAAAGAAATTTGTATGCTCCCACTGACCCTACTGACAAACATGTATACTCTATACTTCGATAAAACCAGACAATCTGACTAATATCAAATCAGAGAACACGGATTTCCGAAAAGCTTAACTGAGTCTACAATAGGCTCCATAAGCTAGTATATCAAATTGTGATCTTAGCATAACACAAACTTTAGGGCCATTCTAGAATGAACTCTTCAAACAAAGAAATCACAACGGATCTCTCATTCGAAGAAATCACTCACGAACGCCATTTTGCATTCTTTAGCCAAAATACACTGTTTAATATTAACATTAACAACAGATCTTAATTGTTCAATTAGTGCGACTTGAGACAAGTTTTCTCAGAATTTACAATAGATCACTGAGTTTAACTTTTCTCACTGTCATACTATAAAATTCAAACTTTTATCGAGCTCACTTTGCTTTTGCTACGCAAATAATTTGCACATTTTATGAACTATTCATAATTAAAGCCCAATCAAGGTCAAAACTTGATCGTAGTAAGCCAATAACAATATTAAATATATGGTTAAATGCTAACTTCGGAATCAATATCAAATATCGCTCTCACTATAAGTTATAGGATAATTTTTCTTCGATAAGAAAACAGCAGAATCATTAAGTATCGAATACTTTGTAAATGATTCTGACATTCTATTGGACTTATACGGAAGTTGTCTAAAGGGTTATTTCATCTTATTAATTATGTAGTTCCATTATAGTTTATCATACTCATATTTGACTTCAATAAGTCAAGTTTTTTCTACAATCGTCAACATCCAATGTCAACCACCAAGTAACAGAATAATTTTATTACTCGGGATTGTAGAAAATATATTCTATTAAATAGAATATAATATTCCATTAAATAGAATCAATGATAAACTTTTCTTGTACCTCCAAGGCGCAAGTTCTTTTAATTATATAACAATTATATAAAAGAAATATTCAAATCTTAAACTTTTCAAGATTCGAATTTTCTACCTATACATATCATATATGTAACTGTAGATAACAATGGAACCTTAATTAAATAGATGAACAAGAATTACTGGAACATAACCCCATGAGTATTGAAACTAATTTGGTAACACTCAATATCAACGAATCAAATCATATAAGATTCAATAACTTCCACTAACCAATTCCATCAAACTGGAATCGCGGAAGTTTAATATTGAGTAAGAATCATATTCATTAAATAACTTTAGAACTAATTGCCTTAAATTCATGCGTTTGATCATATCAAACATCTTCGAACAATTCAAAGACGCGCAATGAATTTCAAAGATATAGTTTTCAACACTTCAAATAGAATAACTTTGAACCAGTCAAAATATTCTATCTGTGTTTCATTGAAAAACATATTGAAAGTTCTTGAACAATTCAAAAACATTCAACATGTTTTTCTATTAGAAACACGTAACTAAGTCATGACAATTCAATAACAAAATTACGGAGCATAGAAAACTATACAAGGCAATTTCTAATTCATTAAACCACATACATCCAATGTATTAGTTTAATAAATCTTGTGGTCCAATGACGATCATTGGTTAAATGAGATTTAATCACAACCTGAATACAATATTCATTAAATAGATAAGGATATGTGGTGTGATCTCATATCAGACCATCCTTTACCATACGGAACAAGCATCTGATACTTTTACGATAAAATCTCATAAAGCACAGTCCTAAGTCATTTAGTTTACCGAATATTTTCTTAATGTTCATCTTTCATCAATGACACTACTAGTCGTCTTAAAATATGTAACAACTGTTTATACAGAACAAGTAACTATCCAATAGTCACAAGTTCTGATATCAAATATCAAAACAGTTATTAAACATTATTTTAATCAACTAGACGGGAGATCTGGTATCCAATATCTATAATTATCGTATTGTGAGAATCAAAATTCTCTATACACAATTATACGCATCTCCTTTCTTAAGCTTTATAATTTGCGTTCAATTATTCACAACAATTGCAAATAATTGATTAGCAAACTGTGTCAAACACGCGACTTCTAAAAGTCACTAAAAGCAAAGAAACGTCATTAAAAGATAAACAAATACTAAAGGGATTTTCTTAATGCCAGTCAAGAATCTCGAGACATGAACTATTCAAGTCAATTCTTACTGCATAAGAAATAATTCTAACTAGTCTATTATATCCTAAACCAGATATCTATTTAGATTACCTAATCGCGACTTAGAAACTAAGTCACAAACCATCTTGATTTACAAGGAAATCGGAACGACAGTTCCCGATGGTTTGAACTAATCTAACAATATTTAAGTCTATTGTCTTTCTAGAACCTATTCTAGAACTACGCAACCATAATTAAAGTCAGAAAACCTATTCTAGAACTACGCAACCATAAGTAAAGTCAGAAAACTTATTCATAATAAGCATGCAGTGGATTAGAAGTATAAATCTAATAAACAATATAGAATATAAGGAAAACATAAGTAGTAAATTCTAAATATTACACCAACGCTTAAGTTATGGATTTTAAACTCAGCAGTGTCTCTCATTACTTTACGTAATACCATAATCCCCAACGGACAACGGGAATTCAATAATTAAATCGAATTCCATAGTGAAAGTAGGATCCCATGAATATATTTCGACTCACAGCTTTGGCACGATCTCGCCTACGTATATTCATTAGGTAGATAACTCATTGTCAATCACTAGCCAGTGACTCCTGGTTTTGGTCATGACCGTTTCTCGCTGTGACAGCTTTGGCACGTTTACAGGGAGGCATACCAAGGCTACACTTTTCAATGACAAACTCAAGCTACCGGTGTAGTCCTGACAGCTTTGGCACGTTCAGGATTTCCACTTTCACTTGAATTTGTCCAGTATCAAATACAAACCGGTATGGATAACAATCTTATAGCTATACCCTCACAGC